>CAJNIZ010008170.1:0-15045 GCA_905231905.1 Symbiodinium pilosum
GCTCCAGAGCCTGTTCTAGCGAGCTTACACAGATGAAGAGGGCCCAAAAATCGCAAAATTTGTGCACGGCCACAAGCTTTGGGCCCGCATGCTACGATGTAAACATGTATCATGCGGAAAATATGCTTCAAACAAATGCGAGCAAGCACGCGTATCGCAGTTGTGAGGCTTCACATGGCAAGGGCCGTTGACGTGCAACCTCCTGTAACCTGTCTTGCGGCTGATGCTGATGAAACACTTATATAGTGGGATTGCTGGGAACCACCTCTGCTGGGAACCACCTCAGGGCACTCGTCCTCATCATCAGCTGGCGTTGTAGCCAAGGGAGCTTGAAACACTGGCCACTTAAGGCCCAAGCTTTTGACTCCACCTGAAGTAATCAAGATGTCATGCCTTCTGCGGGCCAATGCACCCGAACCTCCGCGCTGATCTACATACTCTTTCCAGGCAAGGAGTGACTCTTCTTCATCGTAAATCCCTCCTAGTCCGCACGTGATGGCTGAACAGGCTGCAATCTGCACGCTGCGCACCACCTGCCTGGCAGTACGTGTGTACTCAGCCGAACCGGCACCCCCTATGAGCCAACGTCCCAGAAAGTCCTTCTCATCAGAAAGATATCCCAAGGCTGCGGCAACGGATGGCATCCAGTTCCTGCAACTATGCCCTGCGAAGAAGGCTGCTGAATTCTCAACCAGGAGCAGCCTCGAGGTGTTGGGACGAAACTTACCTGATTCCAGCTTGGGGGTGTAAAGCCATCCAAGTGGTATCCTTTGAAAGCCTTTCTGGCTCTGGCACCTTCCTGTGAGCTCCAGAACTGAAAGTGACGCCTGGAACGAATCCAACACGGTGTTGCCACAGCCCTCATCGAAGCGCTCACTGCTATAATCTAAGAGATGAGTAAGCTTAGTGGGCCACACGAGACCTTGTGTGCATTGCAACCACATCCTAAAATGGGACCAAGATTGGTATCTATTCCTCAAGGTTTTACTTCGGCGGTTGCCGAACAGCCTCTTCCACACTGAGTCCGGGTCTGAAACACCCTGCAGCTGTTCAGTGACTGGCAACTTGGCTTCTTTGGAGAGAAGGGTGTACTTCTCTTTTGCGACACGTTCCTCACTTGCTTTTCTGGGCGGGATCTATTTCTCCCCGAAGCGCCTTCTTGCGACGCGCCAGGCCTTCTAAAAGGACCAAAGGATTGTCTCTCGTGGCCTCTTCAAAAGATCTAGCCAACTCCGGCCTAGCTGGCCGAGACGGAAGAGTCTCAAAGGATTCTCGGAGAATCTCACGCCTCCGCCGCTTGCCCGCTCTGGCATTCTCTGCCGAACACTTACCTAAGTAGAGTCTTCACACGTTCCTTTACTCCATCAGATCCCATCCCTGGCCAATAGATGCTGATTAGCTCTTTGACCTCATCTTCGTTGTCAAATGCTGCCAGTAATTGCAGAGGGCTTCCAAAGTGCTCTCTTAAGCACGAAATCTCTTGGCCTTGCAGCTTTGGCCATTCTACGCTACGTCCGCAGGATCCTAGCCCCTACCCATCAAAACTGAGGGCTGAGCCTCAATGTTACGTAAATCACGATCTTCTCAACTGAACATGCTGAGACTGAGTTTCTTGCGAAAGCACTCAAGGGAATAAAACATCCATGAAACAGGTTTCAAAATAATTTCTCAAAATCCTGAAACATGAAGCTGAGCGATCTGAATAGCTGAGTCCCACCCATGATCCCACCCAGGGGCGATGCCTACAACAGTCCAACAGGGCAAGCCCAGCAGAGTATGTTCGAAGAATCCCAGAAATCAGCCTCGGTGGAAACGGGGGGTTTGAAATCAGCTTCAAAAATCACCAGTGGGCGGAATCTCACCCGACAACATGAAACCTTGCCTGAGGTCTCTGCGAAGAGATTCATCTGGCCACTCAAGCTCTTTGGCCCAACAGCAGAAGACGCTTCCCCTTATCAGCAGCAGCAGCAGACGGATGAAGAGAGGCATGGAGGCGGCGTTCCTCAGGCTCCAACTCTTGGGCCCAGGATCTCCAGAGCTTCATCTTGTTGAGTCGCAGGCGCATGATGTCAAGGGGGCCCTGAGTTAAGGTCCTGAACAAAACGCGGACGAGGTGATCAGGCAGAGCTCTTGCCAAATCAAACGGACGGGGGAGCGTCAAGGCTTGCGCCGAAAACAAGGACGTGGACTGGCTTACCTGCAACCCCATTTCGACTGCCAGTCCGCAGGAGACGGGAGCCAGTACTTGGTTCCAGGCTTTGCTGAAGCAAGTGGCAGGTCAGGGCAGGCTCCTTCGACGGTCATGGTCTGAGTGAAACCATATTCTGGCATGAGCGGGGGATGGTTGCTCGGCTTAGTCTGCTGGTGCGTTGCCCTGCGCACATCCGGCAAGGGCACAGAGATTTGAGGGCGCTGCACCAAAACCAAGTGCTTCAGCTCGCGACACAAGAACATTGCCTATCCGTGTGCACAGTAGCTTGCGATAGGCGGCCTCACATTTCGTGGCAAATTTCACCGGGGCACATGAAGCGCAATTCTTGCATAGTCTCCACATCTGTGAGGAAGGCGCTGGCCTTTTTGCGGGAGCCGCCGTGCGCACACGAGTCAAAGGGGATTTTCCAGCACACTTTTGCCAAGTCCACGTAAGGGGGCAGATCCCAAAGCCAGGAGTTGAGGGGGTTTTCAATGGAGAAGCCAATGCCCTTTACATGACAAAGGCTGCGGAATTCGGCAAGCTGAATGTAGATGCGATTAGCTGAACACAGTCGCGCGAAATCAGTCTTGGGAATATCCGGCAGACCCCAAGGATACTCCACGCTTCTTAGGGGCGCAGGGCCATGACGAGTTGCAACATTGGGGGATCGCGCGCCCTAGATGACACGCCGCTTAAAGTATTGAGCCAAAAGTTTGAGCCAAAAAGGAAGTTAGTCTTTAATTAAGTCCAAAACTTGAAAATCAAAAGTCACAGGACTGTAAGTTTTGGCTGTAGGTTAGCACTCAACTCTTCAGGGCTTACAGTCAAACACTCAAGACACTGCAGCTTGCACGAACCTTTTTTTCCCTGAGGTGAAGGGCTGCTTAACTTGCTGCAAAAGGCTCAGGCAGAGCACGCACAAGCAGAAGGCTGCAATTAGCTCACGGCTGAGCCCACAAATGCTGGGCATCAAAATTTGAGACCAGGCAGGCCTCGCAGGCGCCAGCACGGACCCTTGCAACCCTCAAGCTTTCAAGTCCCAAAACTGTAGCGCAAATTGGTCAGAGGCAGATGCGGCAACGCTATCGACGATGAAGCCCACGTTTGGAGTGGGAAACGGCAAGCTCTGTCTCCGAATCGAACCTGACACTACTGACCATGCGGCGCTACCATCTGTAAAGGCTGGTTCTTCATCTTCCTCGCCCATATCCTGATAGCTCTCGGCGTAGGCTACGCGGGACCCCTCACAAGAACCCAGATCTTCAGAGAACACGGAGGCTGGGGCACAAGCAAGCAGTTGCTGCTCCTCCTGCACGCTGCACGTCGGATCCCGGAGTTCATCGACTTCTAGAAACCCCTCCTTTACTCGGGCCATTGCAGACAGGTCCAGGACCTAAACCAGGGCTGGAGGGAAGGCTCGGCAGGTTCAACAACTAGGGGCTGATCAGCTGCAGTCGGCTGGCCTTCTGGCGAAACTGGCATGAAAAGACCCCGCGCACGTTACTGGATGCTGCTGGCAGGGTTACGGAAAAAGACACAGGCGGGGGATCAGTCAGGAGTAGACGGCTTGGCCATGGCTGGCAACAGCGCCCACGGGCGGCGCTCAGTCCAAGAAGCTTTCGGGGCTGGCTTTGCCATGGGTAATGGGTTGCTACGCTCTCTGCCATGAATGCACGTGAAGGAAACTAATCAAGACTGCAAGGGAACTACTTCTTCTAAGGCTGAATGAATATACACTCCAGACTCCCAGAGCGGCTATCCGACGTGGCACGGAAAGCAATGAAAACGTGCTCAGCAAAAACTGTCCTCTCTTCCTCGGCGCCGGCGCCGGCGCGCTGGAAGAGCACGTGGATGTGGTCTCGATGCCTGCGAAGGGCACGAGTAAGCCGAATAAGCCTGGCAATCAGCTGTCGGAGCTGAGTGATCTCACGCTGCAAGGATTCCAGCCCTTCTTGATGGCGCACAAGGATTTGCTCAATGCGCAAAATGTGGTAACTGGCCCAAGAAGACGGTTCGTCCAAGACTACAACGCAATCCTCTACGCAACCCAAGCGAATCCTAGAATTTTCTAGCCCACAAGAAAGTTCCTGGACGTCCTGCCCAAGAGCCCTAAGAGACCTGGCTACTGATTCGAGGCTGGCAATGTCCTGTCACGGCTGGTCGGCCGCTTCCACCGCGTGGAATCTGGAAGCGGGTCTCTGCATTGGTCCTTGGATGTTACGAGTAGGCTCTTCTGTTAAACGGATTCGCTGCAGAGCTACGTCGACAGCATTCTCGGTAACTGTAAGTTGCTGAAAATGGCCATGGTTGCAATACTCCAAATTGTCAATCCTGTCGTGAAACATGCGGATTGCCTCTGAGATTTGGTTTTGTTTGTTGGAAACACGCTGCACCTCAGCGGTCAGTCTTGAAAGTTGTTGCTGGATGCTGACACGTGCCGCGACAAGAGTGATTGACTTGAGATGCCGCTGTTTGATTGACCATTGTCGCCCCTGGCGATGGTTTCAGCCGCGGTTCCCTCAGGCTCCATGGCAGCAGGTTTCCGAAGCTAAACGGAGACCGTGTACGGTTTCTCAACTGGGCTCGATACGAAAAGCTATCGGTTGTCGTGACTCCAGCTTTCTTGCACAGGTGCAGTCAGAAAGCGCAGCCTTACATTAGCCTTTAGCCCACGTGCTGCAGACGACGAAACTGACACGTTGAAGCAGTCACTCACGTCACAGGAGACTGCACGCGTCACACTTTCTCGCACATTCGCACGAGTGCTGCAATTGACAGAACCGACTCGGTAACGCACAAGCTCATGTCACAGAAGACTGGGCGCGTCACACTCAAAGAGGTCGGGCGGGCGGGTTTTGAAAATTTTGCGCGCTCTTGCTTGAACGCTTGATAATGAAACAACGGGAGGAACAACTTGTCAATCAAGATCACAAGGGACACGCACTGCACTTGCTCAGTCGAAACTCATGGCATGTCAATCGTAAAACTTCATGAAATTCAAAACTCATGACATGTTGCATGGGCAGTTTACCAAAACGTTTGCCTAAACAAAACTCACCAGTTTCGTTTCCCTTCGCTCAAGATAAAACGCTAACTCGTTTGCTTATCTTTCGGGCAGACCGGCAAAATTTCAAAGTAATATTCAAGTCAGAAATATTTAAGACTTCAAACAACTTGTTTTATCTTTCGAACGGACCGGCCAAATTTTCAAAGAATAGTCACAAATGATATTCAAAGTCATAATTCAAATTTCTCACTCAGAATCAGAAGCGGTCACTCTTTTGTCCAGGAGGGCAGCACAACCTGCAGAAAGCTGCGCACTTCTTTGGTCCTTTCTTCAAGCCTCCAAGCTTCACTGAAAACGTTCGCTGCACTCTCCCACGATGGAAGTATAAGTTTTTCATCTACAACCGGGGGCGCTAACCTAAGCTGCAAATGGCCGTTTTTAACAAAATGGTTTCAACCGTTTTGAGTCGAACCAGCAAAGGTCTTACTAGGTTTAAACCGTTTACTTTGGATGCTTTTAGAAAGCTTCGTCCAATCCTATATTTTGGTACCTCCAGAAAAACCCTACAATAGTTTTTTCAATAGTTTTGGACAAACAATTGTTTGCGCACTTGTTTGCGCAATTGTTTCGCAATAGTTGCAAAATATCAAACAATTGTTTCGCAATTGTTTTGCAATCGTTGCAAAATACCAAACAATTGTTTTGCAATAGTTTGAAAAAAACCGGAAAATTACAAACAATTGTTGAACAATTGTTTTGCAATAGTTTGAAAAAGCCGGAAAATTACAAACAATTGTTGAACAATTGTTTTGCAATAATTTGAAAAAGCCGGAATATTACAAACAATTGTTTAACAATTGTTTTGCAATAGTTGCAAAACACTAAACACTTGTTCAGATAGTGTTTTGCAATATCTGTAAAATACTACCTATTTGTTTAACAGTTGTCTGGTATTCTGAACTATTGTAAAAGCAATCACGCACCAGTTTCTTGGCAAGTGTGAAAGCATTGCGCAAGTGTTTTGGCATGTAGTGTCAAGTGCTTGACCATTGCTTTAGGGTTTAGGGTTTAGGGTTAACCCTAAACCCTGTTCTTTCAAAACAGCTGCATGGTTTAAGTTAAGCTCAAATGCACACTGCACAGATTTCAGAAAGCAAGAACCTAACAAAACAAATCGTAGCACAAGTTCAACAGCCGCGCAAAAGACATTTTTTCAGTTTCGAGCTCCAAACTCGCGAAGAGCTCCAAGGCTTCACTTGCCTAACAGTCCTACCGCACAAGGGCACAACTTGCCCAGAGGGCCTCGGGCTACAAGCACCTAGCAGAGGCAAAGGGCGCGCTGCTGAAGTCAGTTCAAATTTTGCAGAACTCCAAGCTCAGCAGACCTGCCCAAACAACTTGAGAAGCCAGGAACCAAAACCTGCCCAAAGGGCTTCAGACTAGCAAACCCAGGGCCTGCAATCAGGCAGTGGGTCCACACAAGGATCAAATCCTGCAAGCCGCCATCTCCCTCAAAAATGGCACCACAGAAAAACCTACAAACATCAAGCACTCGCGTCCCAGCAAAAGCCTGGGAGGCTTCAGGACTTCCAGAAACAGGATCTGCCCCGGAAGCATGGTTGGGGCCACATGCTTCTGGCAGTCCTCCAGCCACGTGTTGCTGTGCCCTCTGCCAACTGACTGGGACAGGTTCCTAAACCCGGCCTAAGGCCCCTGAGCCCTGGAAAGAACCAAAACGTCCTTCTCGCGGTCAGTCAAGGTCATGAACCACTCGTTGACCTCAAGGTCAGGTTTCACGGGCTAACCCCATCTCAAATTCAGCTTCTCGCTGAATTCACGCTCCACTGCCCTTGCCTTCTTAGCTTGCAGCTCGGCAAGACCTGCTGAAACAGCTGGATCCTGCGAACCTAGAAAAATCTTGCTGGCGCAAGGAGCCGACCTCGCGCAGCTTGACACCATGCTCCTTGAACAAGGGCATCGCGTCTGCTAAGGGCCTGTCGTGGAAGTCAAACTTGCAGTTGCGCTGCTTCACAAAGCAAATGTACACACGGCGCCGCCTGGCTGGTAAGCCGAATTGCAGCGCCTCTGTGAGCATGGATTGGGCTTCATAGCCAGGCTGGCGCATGGTCTGAAAGAGCAAGTCACTGTTGGACTCGGCCTCAGGCCCGGCTTGATCTTCTATCGCATCGACGTTTCAAAGACGACTAAGCCGGCTGCTGTGTAGACACGTAGCTTTTAAAGTCTGCCCAGGTCTGTGCACTTCCTTCAGGGAAGGTCGACTCTGAAGGACAAGTTTGCTGGGGTCACGACGCGGGTTTCGTCTAGACAGATCTTTGCAACTGACGCCACAAAAAAAGGCATCTGAGTCTGGCACTGTGCACTCTTTGTTGCGCACAACACAGCGCGCTTTCTCCTTTTTCCAACTCTTGAATGTCTGCAAAAATGCAGCCGTGAGTAGGGAAGTCGTCTTCACTCTCCTTACGCTTACTGTTGCTGAATGACTCTTTCGAATCATCCTCGCCCTTTCCTGTGAAGAAGATGGAGCCGCTGCTCAGAACTGTGTGGATCCAGCGCTGTTTGTCTTTATCGCACTCACAGCTGAATCTGTGGCACATGCTGATAGGGATCCTTGCGGCACTGAAAGCTGCATTGATCGCCTCTGCCACGTCGAAGGCCCCTCAGAACCTGAGCACGCTGAGGAAAGAAAGAGTGGCTCTTCTCATCGCTGCAATCGCATCTTGCGCTCAAGTGCTTAGTGGAAACAAATGCTGAAACCCTGCAAGGTTCTGTTGGGGGTGGATCCGAAGCATCCTTGAAGGGGGGGGCTTCAAGGGCTTGAAGGGCTTCAAGGCCTTGATGGAGGTGGCGAAGAAGGGGGCTTCAAGAACTTGAAGGGCTTGAAGCGCTTCGAAGGGTAGGCTGAAGATTCGAAGATGAACTGGCTCCGCAAGACAAGATCCTAAATTGCCTTGAAAGCCGTTAAAAGCAAACTCTATAGCCACTTTGACCTTGACATTTTGCCATTTAGAAGGTTTTGTTGAAATCGAAGATGTAATCAAATTGGTTAGAGAGCCCAGTTCATCCCAAATGGTGTCAATTTTCAACGGTGTTGCATCATTCTACAGTCTGCGTCTACGGATCTCTTACTTATCAAGCGCTTCATGTCCTGAAAGCCATTGCTCCATGGCCCGTCCAGTCTGAACATGTTCAGCCAACCGCGCTTCAGAGTTTGACTAAGGCCAGACGCTAAAGCAGCTCAAGGGTTGACAGATGCGCGTATGTTGTCTACTCTTGCAACTTGATTTAATGGAGAGGCTAGAGCTCTAGAACCTGCTTACGGGTATTAGCAATCATAGCACATTCGCATTCAAGTGGAAGCTGTCTAGCAACTTACTGCAAATCTTCATGCGGAGTCAGCTAGGCCGGGATCCTGGGATTTTTGAAGCTTCTTCGCAAACGCACAGAAGACTCGGCCCAGGGTTTAGCTGCCAGAAAACAGATGTATGCAGTACAGTCGATCGACGGTTGCACTTCACTTCACTTTTACATTACAGCTTTACTACTAATTAGTTCTGGCAAAATTTTAATTAAAATTGTTTTCTGAATCGAAGAACAAATCCCAAAAGCACAATCAGAAACAAAAAGTTACCCATCAGGCGAATTCACACTGGTCGGACACTCCACTGTCCAAATTGCATACTTGAGTCCGTTTGGCATTAAGCTGCGTGCGGAAAAGAGAAAGAGAAACGCAAGGACCGCAAGAAGCCAAGGCGCCTGTTAAGAACCAGAAAAATAACCCTAGCAGAAGAGATGGATGAAGACAGCACAAAGGAAAAGCGGCTGAGAAAGAGAAGAAAGCGACAAGGGGACGCGTTTGAGGCAGCCAAGGCAGAGGACGCAGGGCCGAAGAAAGGCCATGCGTTTACGAGTTGCACAAAGTCTCACTGCTTTCTAATTCTGAGTCAATCACACGGTTGCTGCAGGGGTCTGAACAAATCCCCTTCTACGTAGGTGGACCTCCCGCCCTTTCTGATCCACCCAACAAGCAAAGCGGAAAAAGCTGCCTTGAGTTAGCGCGTAAGCTCATTGTGGCGCGTTGGAGAAGCTTGTGGGCATTGAGTTCACAGAGCGGAGCTGCAGGCAAATCGAAGAGGCATTGGCCATGCTGGATTGACCCCGGCTTCTGTCTTCTGTCTTAAGCGCCTGATGAACCTGTAAGGAGGCGGGAAAGGGAAGCGGGCACCTACATCAGACGCACTAGATTCCCTCAGGTCAGGCTTAAGAGATTCTTCCTCGTGGGCCGCATGGGGGGAATGGAGGAACCTCGGAACTAGGCACCTGGCAAAACCTTAAGGGAAACAGGAGAAGGCGGAGATGGGTCCCGGGACCCATGCCAGGGTGCCAGGCAGAACACTGGGGCGCCATCTCTTAAATCTAACAGAGCTCGAATTGATGTGCATCGAGCTGGATGCAGACTTCTGAGTAAGTGACCGCGCTGTGAGAGTGCGCTAAACTATAAAGGATCCGTAACTGTTTACACTTTTTGAAGGTCTAGGACGGGTCAGGGGACCATGGGTGGGCAGTGGGGTTGAGGGGTTTACAAAAACACGGCGACACCTAACCATACATGGGAAGGTTTTTCGGAATCTTCCGCTTAGATTCCTGAGGGCACGAGGTTGAGAATCCATATCAAAGAGGTTAGTGTTAGAATGCAAAGTAAGCATGCCCGAGACCCTTCACGAAGGGGAAGCTTCAGCGCTGAAGCTTCGAAGCTCCCCTTCGAAGCCGCTTCGAAGCTCCCTTCAAGGGCTTGAAGCCCCCTCTTCGCCCTTGAAGTCCCTCTTCATCAAGCTCTGAAAGCCTTAAACCGCTTTCAAGCCCTTGAAGCCTCCCCTCAAAGCCCCTGAATCCGCCTACGGTTTCAGGGAGAATTTAAGAAGAAGCTTAGAAGAGAGGCTGGTTTTTTCAAAAAAAAAGCGGGTCAAGGGAAGGTAAACCCTCTCCTTAAGCCTTCCTCCAGCCCCTTTAAGGGCTTCTTCAGAAAGGTAGCGCGCTTTTTGGTTTTTTTTTTACAAAAAAGCGGGGAGTTGACGGGGGGCGCAGCCCCCCCTGCCCCCATGTCATTGTGTAAGACTCTCCAAAAAAGCCCTGAAAGCTTTCAAAAACCCCTTAAACCCCCTAAACCCCCCTTAAGCCCTCCAGCTCCTTTAAGCCCTTCTTAAGCTCTCTTTTAACCTCCCTTAAGCCCCCTTCAAGCCCCTTAAGCCCCCGCCCTGGTTGGCTTTCATGGCTCTGGAAGCATTTTGCCAGCATGTTGGACAGGCACGACAACCACCAACGGCCAATTGTGAAGTTACTCGACCTTCAGATTTTTTGCACATTTCGAGCATGGAACAGAAACATAACGGCATTGGCTAAGTCATGGTGCCAGTAAGACCATTGCTGCCGAGGAGGGGTGAAGCTTGGACAAGCGATCTGGGCGATTGCTAAGACAGAAACGGTTAGAAAAATACATCGCTAACCAAATTATCTTTTATAATATGGTCGAACAAAAATGTGAAACAATTGTCCACCATGGGCAGCGACCGTAGCAATCCAACTTCTTAAGCCCCCAGAATGCTAAGGATGGGAGGGGCCGTAAAGGCGACACGCAACCAATCCAAGCGACCTTCAAAGGTCAGAAAGCAAAAGAATTCGAAAAAATGTCCATCCTCCTTGTGCTGCGACATTTGGTTACAAGAAGATTTGCGCTGTCCCATCACGGCTGAAACATCGCCATTAAAATTCAGCTTGCTGTGCTCAGACTTGCCGCTTTTCTAAAGTCCAAAGTGGCTAAGAAGAAAGAGGTAAGCAACGAGGCAGATCTGCAGAAGCGTTTGTCCGAGGCCAGCGTGAAGTTGCTTGGGGCAGAGTTGGAGTCCACCCTTGCGCAAGCACTGGTGTCTTGGCGGCTGAACATGTGCAGAAGCTGCGACAGAGGCTGTGTTCGTGTAGTATACTTGGAAATTAGTTGTACTCTGCTAAAAAAGGATGAAAAAGGCGGCTAACATTCTTCACACTGCTGGCCTGGTGTGCAGCTGACAACCAGCATGCAGGGCAATTGGCTTTTGGCCAACGGGCTGCCGCCAAGAAGCAAGCTATGTGCACATACCTTTGCCTATATAATTTCCCTTAAGCTTAACTTTAGAGCCGTGATTTTATCTGAGCCTACGGTCAAAAACCCAGCCCTCCTCAGCCTTCAATCTTGCCTGAAAAGCAAGAGAGCGCAATAAAGCAAAATCGAGCGTCTTTTGCCTCTTTTGGGTCTTTGCTTTTGCTTTGCTGTTTGTTGCTGCTGGCTCCAGGGCTTTGCTTGAAGCTGCTTTGCTTCCTGCAGCTGCGGCTTTAGCCTGGCTGTTCTTTGTTGGCGCGGTCAAGAGCGACAAGACCGTGAGTCGGTGTTCTGCTTCGTCGTCGCTTGGAATCTGCCAGACCATGCTCCACTTCTGCAACGGCAGTGTTCTCGTCCTTGCTGGCGTCGCTTGCCTTGTCGCCTCGAAACCCTTCAAGCCTTTGAAGCCCTTGAAGCCCCTCTTCAAGCCCTTGAAGCCCCCCTTCAGCCCTTAAGCCCTTCAAGTCCCCCTTGAAGCCCTTGAAGCCCCCTCCGCCTCCCCTTCGAAGGAGAGTTTGAAGAAGGATAGAAGGAGGAGCTTAGAGGTGGCAAAAAGGGGGATTTAGTGCGTTTTAGCGCAGCCCCCCCCGCGGGGCCTGTCATTGTGTAAGACCCCAAAAAAGCCCTTAAAACCTTTTAAGCGCCCCCATACACCCCCCCTTTAAGCTCTTCTTAAGCCCCCCTTTTAGCTTCCTTAAGCCCTTGAAGCCCCCCTTCAAGCCCTTGAAGCAGCTTCCCGTTCAACCCTTAAAGCCCTGAAGACCTTCCTCCCTCAGCCCCCCCCCCCCCCCCTCCCTCCCCCTTCGCCCCCCCTTCATCCTCAGGAGCTGGACCTCCAACTTCAACGTTCGAACCCTCTAGCCTATAGTTGCCTATAGCCTTCTAGCCTATATAGCCTAGCCCATAGTCTTCCGTCTTCCACCCACGCCCTAAACTGCCCAACCAAAACCGCCTATTCGCAAGCCGTCAAACCCGACGAGTCTAGGCGCAGTTGGCCCGCTCTTGGCGTCAAGTGCTGCCTCGTCAAGACCAGTTGCAAAATGCTTAGGCCCTCTAGAGACACGTGGTGGGTGCGAGCTTTGCGTTTGTCAGGCCACGACTTGTCGTCCAACCCGGCCCGGCTACAAGCCATCTTTTCAGACAGCTGGCGTTCGCGGTCGTCAAGACTGCCGCCGCGGCTTACGGCTTTTTTGCAGAAATGACCTGGAAGATCGCCTGTGTTGTGGATTGTGCTTTCCAGCCGCTGCGCGCTCCTGCCGTGTAGATAGAAGTGATACGAAACACTCCCACGCTTTCTCTTGCGTCTGCTTAAGACGCCTGGCAGCATCTGCCGCAGAAGCGCTGGCCTGGGCTCCCTCGTGCAGTAAAGGCACTGCTGCTGGCTCTCTCTGGGTCTGAGACCAGGCTCACTTTCTGACGAAGCTTCCAGGCCTTGCGTTTTCTGTTCCAATGAAATTTCTTCCAACCTGTGTCATGATGCTTCGGACTGGATCATGGAAATCCTGCAGCGCAATAAGACAACTGGGTCTTTTTGACGTTGTTTCCAGGCACTCTGTAGATGCAGAACCATCAGGTCGCGCGGCAGTTTTATTCAGATGTAGGAGCTACCCTGCAGGCGTTTCAGATTGCCCACCCTGCGCCCTTGGACGCCGAGCTCAGGCAGCTTGTGGAGCAGCAAGACAGCTGCCTGCAGCGGCGCGCGACGTGTGTGAAACGCCTCAGCGCAACAATGCTGACACAGGGCAAGCCGGAAAAATTGGCCATGGCTCCTTAGGAAGTCTTCCAGGCTTCTGCATTCTCCGGCTGGAGAATATTGCGCGCGGCATTAAAACTTTCACTTTCCGTTTTCACTTGGTTGCAGCGGTGCGCAAAAAATCCCAAGCTAAAGGCCAGGTCCCCAAAAAAATCCACCATAGAGCTTAGGCTGCAAGTCTTTCCACCACCCTTGCTGGGAACAACGGCTAAGGGGTCCCCAGCCCCGACCGCAGTCCATTCACTAAGTCACTAAGGTGTCCGAAGACAAGGAGCAATACAGGTCTTTCGCTCTTTCGTGCTGGCTCAGACAGCTTGTTGGAAAGAAATTTCGAGACGACATTAATCTCTAAAGAATTACGAAAGTTCTTGGAAAATCTTTTTGTAAGAATGGCATTCTGTCATGTCGCCTCAATAATTTTTCCGTCTGTCAACAGAGTGCGCAAGGTGTTGACACACATTGTGTCACGTCGGAGTTTTATTCAGCTTTTTGTTCTCAATGTTCTTGTGCGTCGACCTGTTGCGTGGCACATCTTGTGAAGTTTTGACATGTGGACATCCCGCTCTAGAAGTAATGTTGCCTGAAAGGAGTGCAGGAAATCCAGTTGTTCGAAACATTTCCATAAGACGTGACTTTGGATTTTGCTAAGAATACGGCGCCTCCAAGACCACATTTTTATCAGTTCAAAAAGACGCGTCTTTATTAAACGTGACCTTTGAGCTGGCATGCCTCCAGTTTCAAGGTTGAACGCATGTTTTGCTCAGTTTAAAAGACGTGGCTTTTCTTAAACGTGACCTTTGAACTGGCATGAGAACTCGGGCGGCCTTGAAGGCGATGCGGAGTTTTTTGCTCAACAGCGGCATTTTGGATTTCGTGCAAGCTGCCTTTGATCGCGTGGTGCTGACTTCTACTTGCGCAGAGCGACAGTTTGCCAGGCTCTCAGAGTGGAGCGGCGGCAGCACGACAGGCGGAAGAGCAGGTTCCAAGCCGCAGCTGTCCAGCATTGCGTCAAAACACTGCAACCACACATTCAGTTTCTGCGTCAGCGAAAAGGCGCTTGAACGAGAAGCGCCGCAATGGTGCAGAAGCTTTTCTGCTGTCTTATTTTACAAAGACCTGCTGGAGAAGCAGCCGGACTTGCGGAGTCTTAGCACTGCGGAAACCCAAGAGCAGGTGCGCCGACGCGTAGGCGCAATGCAGCTTGGCAGAAAAGCCCGTTGGGCCAATCCAGCGCGAGGTGCGAATCTGGAAGCTTCTCACAGCGTGCGTGGAATCCCGAGAGCCGGGGTGGGGCCTTCGATGATAGTAGAAAATAATGTCCAAATTGCAAAGTGGAGTAGGATTAGAAACTGGACTAGAAACTCTAGGAAGGCCTAAATTCGACAGAATTTGAATTAGAAAAAAAATGTAGAAACCACGGTGTTTTTATCATCCACTGTGTATATTGCAAGTACACGCCTTGTGCGCGTTCGTGTCGGAATTCTGCGCACTGTATCTACACGCGTGCGTGCACGTTCGTGCCACAGTTGAGTGCAGGCATTTTTTTGTGTGGCTGTTGTCTTGCTGCAGTTCTGTCTGTAGTGCATGAACCCCCACTTCTAAAGAAAGTTAGATCGACATGTTGATGAATAATAGGTTCAAAAGGACTTAGCATGTCCGTGATTTGCTTGACTGTACACGCAGTTTTTGGATCAAGACGGAACGGTCGCATTCCACAAAATTGTTCGAGAGTCACATTCTGCAATGGCAGCAAGCAACCCGACTTTGCAGAAATGTTCCGAAAAATGTTCGATTTGATTTGCGTTTGAACAGATTCTCGTGTGTGTGCTCCAACCCACGCATTTCTAGCCCTTCCAAGCCCTTCAAAGGCGTAGGAGACCCCTTAACACCCTCTGGGCAATCCTTCCTTATGCCCCCTAAAGCTCCATTCTAAGGATGGC
>CAJNIZ010008171.1:0-11286 GCA_905231905.1 Symbiodinium pilosum
CCCAGTGGAGCGTGCAAGCAAGCAACTGGCTGGTAGCAGCGAACGAAGGGATGCAAAAGAACATGGACGCCACTAGGTTCAGGTTTGTAAGGAGCATGCATGCTACTATAACGAAGGTATCCTTTTCCGAATTGTTCAGCTTTGACAAGGAGACCCCAAGATAAAAAGAAAAAAAGGTACTACCGGGGTACCTGGGTTTTAAGGCAAAGCTGCCGTGGCAAGATTTTTTTGGCTGAGGCCATCCGTGGGTCAGGCTCTTTGGATGTATGGATGCTTGTACCCTGAACCCTAGCACTATACCCGAGTCGCCGAATTAGTGTAGAAATAATCGCCAGGATTTCTGGAAAGTACGCCTGTTACAACTCGGATATAACTTCCCCTGAGCCCTAAACCGTGTTATGAAATAGGCTCCTGCAGTACGCAAGCGTCTACACTAAGCGCGTGGCATGCCCGTGGCCCCCTTCTTTTGGCTGTAGATTGCTTGTATCTGCTGCCTCGAAGCAGACTGTGGTTGAAGATGTTCAGGGTTTAGGGCGTTGAGAGCATAGATGGCGACTCTCACCAACATATCGCTTCTCGTTACATCGGTTTGAAGGGATTCCGGAGGCTCTTGCATCAGGAACGATTATGGCTTTACATGATGTACTGAGCGTATCAACCTCGTCGCTGGATTACAGAGTCGTGAAGACCACCCTTGGTAGTTTCCCAAAATGGGGGGACCCCCATATACACCCCAGTATACTATAATGCTCATTATAGGGACCCCCAAACTTCAGCTGGCAGATGCTGCGGCTTCAGCCTGAAGCTTCAAATCCCTAAAGTCTCAGCTTCAAACCCAAAAAAGGCCAAATGCCAAAGCTTTACCCAGGGGCTCCAAAATAGCCGAAAGTAGGTGATATTGATAGGCGGTGTAAGTCTTGCCCACAGCAAGCATTGTTCCCTAAACTCTCCTTCATCCTCGCATTCCGGAACTCCACGTGCTCAGGCTCTAGATCTCTTGCAGACAGCTCACGGTGTAGGGCCGAAGGAACCACATACTTCGAAAGAGTTCGTTTGCACTTTGCTCTCAGCAAGATGCTCTTCATGTGACTTTAAGCTGAAGCTGTAGCGTGGTGCGACTTCAAGAAAATTCATAAGAAAATTCATACAGGTAGTCTCCCGCATGACGTTTCCAGTAGCAGAAATCCTCTCCCTAACCCCAGCAATTAGTAGCACTGCTATTCCTATTCCTGGCAAACCTGATGCCCTCTCCATCTTCCCATGGCTTGCCATGCAATTTTTTTTGGGCTTTGCTATAGACTTTTTGGTGAGGGACGGCCATTAGCACACCACACAAGAGGAACTGCAAAGCAGCCTCTGGGTAAGCCTTTTCAACTCAAACCCCAACTCCTACACTAGGAATAATAATCATAATAGTCATAATAAGAACAGTACGGATAGCAGTAATAAGCATACTAGTACGAATCGTACTAGAACTCATGGCTTCTTGTTCCCTGCCTGACCATTCCGGACAAAGACTGACCGTCGATAGCCGTCAGGCGCATGCCGACCTTGATGCCGTTAGTCTCGGCCACCGGGTTCCTGTCGAGACTGGGTTTTGGGTTTAGGGGTTTAGGGCTAATGGTTTTAGGGGTTTATGGTTTAGAGGTTTAGGGTTTAGGGGTTTAGGTTTCAGGGCTTAGGGATTTAGGGTTCGAGCTTTTAGTCTGGGGATTAAGGTTTAGATGGTCTGGCCATGTATACCCTATCCCCAAAAACTTGATGGGCCCGTAGCTAGTGCAAGATTGCCCTCTCGACCTTAATCCCTCCCCCAAAATTAACCCCCACCCCACTATATTAACTACTTCCATTATGCATGTTATAAAATATTGGGAGTATTTAATATTCGTGCAGGTGGGCCAATAGCAATGCATAGATTCCAGGTGTGAGGGCTTTGGAGGCTGCGTGGCCTGGATCAGGGGGTTTTCCTTTTTACCCTTAAGTTTGTACCCTTGGGTTTCGGGCACCTAAACCATGGAATATGGCTGTTAAGAAGGGTATGTGGGACCCAAAAAATAGGGTTACACACATCAAGGGTACAAACTTAAAGTGTTTAAGTTTTACTGGAGGCGGGCCAAAAGCACATAAACACATTTGGACTTGACTCACCTGGGGGGTTTAGGCTTCGATATAGGGGTATACAGGGGTTATATGAGGGTAGCGGAGAAAAATACGGAAGCTACTATTTTGGGTTTGGAGTTTTGGGTTTCCCAAAATTAGCGGTACCTTTTTGGGGGTCCCTATAATACGGACTATAGTACTTGGGGGTCTATATTGCTGTCCCCCTATGTAGGGAAACTACCAAAACCACCATTTGGACTTGAGGAAATACGCGACACCCTAAACACTAAACCATTTGAACCTAATGAAGCCAATGCCCCATACAAAAAAAGTACATATGCACATATCATTTCGAAACCCCCAAGATCCGAGGATGCCGAAGACCCGAAGCCCTCTTCCCATTAAGGTACTTCCGGTTGAGGATTGCAGGGGCTTACTATTTAAGGTTTAGGATTAGGGTCTAGACGATCTGTAGGGTCCAGGGTTCAGGAAGAGGGTTTAGGTTGAAATTGACGAACCGACCTGCATGACCTGAAGTGCACTATAGCACCACAATTCCCATTGTTCAGGGTACGTACGATCAAACAAAATGTCTTAATGTGAAATCTAAAACTAAAAGAAACCTCGCTGAGAGTCAATAAACCCTTATGTAGCCCCCAGTGCTTACAGAGCAACGATACGAACAATATGCTGAGCTAGGTATAGCCTTACTGCTCTCATGGTGACGACAACGTTGACGGTTGCGCCAGAGAATACTCATGAAAGAGGCCACCAGCATGTACCAATGACTTAGCAGAGCAGCGTGCATACATGCATCAGAGGAAAGCTTTTCCCTACTCCCCACCTAGATCGCCTCCTTATGTAATTCCGTTTTGGGGCGGTATAATGCCGTATACTAACATACGGATAACAAGTCACAGAGAAACCAATTACATACGATGCATAGGAGACTTTGGGCAGCGGCCTTGAACCCAAATTCCTAAAATCCCTCATCCATAAACCCTAAACTCTTCCTACAAGGGGCCAAGCGCCCTATAAGCTATAGTCTAAGCTCCTATAGTATGCCCCTTGAAAGGGCCTATGTGGAGTTTCATATTGTGCGTTTCGGGGTTCGGGTTCAGGGTTACTAGAACACGCCTGAAAGGGCTGTAGTCCCCATGATGGGCCCTGACTGCCAGCAACCCGAAGCCCTCAGTACATTAGGGGTTGGGGTTTAGGTTTATCCGTTCCGGTTCCCCTCACACTGTACAGCCAATTCACTGTCAATTCGTTTTTTTCTATTTGTTTCTCCAATATTGGGGACACACTCCTCAGCCCTCGACCCTAAGACCCTAAATCCTGAATGTGGCAGAGGCTCTTTATCGCGCTGACGTAGGCTCCCTGATCATCGAATCCCTGGGTCAGCATCGGGAAATTGTGTCAGTTTCCAAATACAAAGATTCCGAGCCCTCAGCCATAAGCCCCTCTACCTTCGGAGCCCAGATGATATACAGTGCTTCTATGATTCTACAAGTGAGAGGAGTTTAGGGGTCCTTCAGGGATTCCCGAGGGAAGCCTCGGGAGTTCCCCCTATTAAGGGCACTGCTCTGCAAACCCCCTACATCCTAAACCCTGAAACCCTGAACAGTTACATGCTAAACACTAAACCCCATACGCTTGCATCTCAAACCCTCAATGCTAAACCCTGAAATAGCCTAGGATTCGTAGGGTTCAACATAAAACCCACTTTCCTTTTAGAGGCCTGCAGTCATTAGCAAACTCGCAGCTTGCGGTTTAGGGTTTAGGTGACTACAATAGGGTTTAGGGCTTAGGGTTCAGGGTTTAGGACTACAAACAGACAGATGGCAGTAGTCAAAATACCTGTTTTTGAGGACACTTTGCATGATGGTAATCAATGGCTGTGCGGCACCCTACCCATTTGAGGATGTCTATCAATGGCTGGCTCCCATACAGGCCCCAGTATCCTATGCTGTGTATGAGCTATAGTCTAAATTCCTAGCATCCCCGTTAATAACCCCGAGAGTAGTCTCCTATATACTCCCCCATATAACCCCCCCTTTAAGAGTTTAGACTACGGTTCATACTCCAATGACTCTCGAAGCGGAACCCGAAGTTCTGAAACCCCAAGCCCTCAACCCTATAGTCCTCAAACCGACAGCTACAACAGTGCAGGCTCGAATTCAGATGACGAAGCTGACAGCTACCCATATGCCCAGGGCCAGACCATGAACTGTACTAACTGTACATGCTCCCTAAGTCCCTAAACCCTTAACCCTGGACCCTAAACCCTATCCCTAAGGCTCTTGGGACTCATCTCATATTTCAAGGCTGTTGGGCCCAAAGACCATACTATAAAAGGGTTTTGGGTTATTTTGAGCCTTAGGGCAAACCCTGAACCCTGGACCCCTAAACCCTATACCTTAAACTCCGGGCCCCTAAACCCTAAACCCTGGACCCCTAAACCCTTGTACCCTAAACCTTTGACCCCTAAAACACCACCAAGCACCAGGCCCACTTGATGTGGTTCCCCATGCCTGACGTTCAGGTCGAGCTGAGGCTCAGGTTTTAGGGGTTGAGGGTTTAGGGTTTAGGATTTAGGGTTTAGGGGACCCAAATAATAGGGCTTTAGGGCCCAAATACCATTAATATTATGGTATTTGGGCTCTAAAGCCCTATTATTTGGGTCCCTGGACCCTTAGGGTAGGAACAGCTCTCATGCAGTCAACACTTCGTAGTTGCATTCCTCCTCAGTTCTGCAAGCACTTGCGTCAGTTTAAAGGGCTATCCGCTCAGCTCAAACCCTATATAGAACTTATAACCTACATTCCAAGCTTCGTAAACCCCAAGCAGCCCCTTTTCTGAACTTCAAACATAGGGCCGCTAAATTCCGGCATTTAAGCTTGTACTTTTCCCAAGACTCGGGAGGGGAGAAAAGAGACAAAATGGAATCACATCAGGTGGGCAAAACTCAACAGGATGTAAAGCCTTATGAATAGCGTTTTTTTGTGGTTCAACCTAGTAAGATTACATCCCTGGTATAAAAATACTACAACCAAAAGGAGGATATAATCTTACTCTATATTGGGTACCATAGTATCCCCAAATAAAATACTACTCTTATGAGCTTCCTACATGAGTCCTGTACACCCTGAAGATCTCCGTCACCAAGCCGCTAATGTCTGACGCCCAAACGATAAATCACCTGGGTCCTCCAAAGAAACAGGAACCCTAGAGAAGTCTCTACCTGAACCCCCAAAGTATGTAAAATAAAGGCCTTTATGGCTGTTATTTTGGGGTTAGGGCTATTATTTTACATACTTTTGGGGTTTAGGTACACCACCTACCTAAACCAGTTCCACGACACCGGATAATGTAGTCTTACTCGAATCATTTAGCCTTCGAAGTCAATCCCTATAAAGCCTCCATAAGCCCAATTTCCATCTCATGTTAAATTTCCTGTTGCATTTGACTCTTCTGAATAATCTACACGGTACATTACTGAAAAAACACCCCCACTCAAGAGGCCCAGTCCCAGAAGAAGGACAAATCGCTTTTCGTCGTAATTTAAGGAACACGCTTCCTCCAACAGGTTAAAAAAGGATCCCGATAGATGACTGGCTCCTTACTGGGTGAGGTGTACAAACTACAACTTGACGTTCCTTACCAGGTTTTACAAATCCACCTTCAACATTGCTGCAGGATAAGAAGGATCTGCCCAGATGCCTGCAATATTCAAGGTTTGTGCGGGGCCGCTTCCAAAGTCCTGAAAGCTCAGGCTTAATCTAGGGAGATCGCAGGCGAATCGCATGTTTGGTTGAATGACTATGACCCAAACCCTGAGCTTATTCTGCTTCGGGGGCCGCAAAACAGTACCCAGGGGAATCACCAGGTGGGTACTCTGAGCCCCAAACTCCTTTACATACGGCTGAGATAGTCCTATGCGGGGAGACAAGGTAGCTTCAAAGGTCTATGTAAGGCTTATACGGTGGAAGCCACCCAGCTGGAAATTACTCAGACTGTTAAGGTTTAAGGTTTGAGTTTAGCGTCTTTGGACTGCGGGCTTGGGTTTTAAGGTTTAGGGTAGAAATGCCAGGATATAGGGTGCAGGGATTTAGGGCAAAAGTCGAGGCATTTAGGAGTTAGGCTTGACGGTTTCTGCTTGCTGGAATATATTGAAACATCGACCCCGAATTGCCTTGTTGGGCTTAGTATGGGAAGAGATTTTAAAAAACACATCCAGCCATGACTCAGTTGAGGCTTGGGGCTTAAGGTGTCGGGAGTCAGGGTGTTGGGACTCGGGATTAGGCTTTGTAGGGTTCATGTGAGCTATAGTCTAACCTCCGAGTTTCCCCCTTGATAACCCCTAGAATAGTCCCTATACAATCCTCTATATACTCCCCCTTCAAGGAGTTTAGAACCCTATAGACCCCAAACCCCAAATCAGCACCCTATAATCCCCTATCTAAGCCCCTTTAATGGAGTTTAGACTTTAGCTCATGCAGTCTTGAGCCCAAAAATCCATCCCCGGGTTTAGGGCCCCGGAAATATGTAGAATACTAACACTTTTGACTATTTCTAAGGGGGGTTGGGCTATCATTTTACCTACTGTCGGGGTCCAGGTGGACCCTACAAAGAAGATCGGCTTGGAGTTGTAGTCTCGTGCGGTCGAAGAACTGGGAATCTGGATATGGCATGCTTTGCTACTCTCGAAAGCACTGAAACTCTGAATACGAGGCGTCGAGGATTCTCCGAGGCATGGTGGAAGTTGGTTTGGGGCTTCAGAAAAATGACTTTATGCGTGGGAGAGCCAATATGGGGGCCGTTTTTAAGGACCTCCACCCTGGGAACCACAACTCGAAGGCATCTATCTATGTAAATGAGTCAGGGATCAGAGACCTTAGGCGGCCTGTAGCGTGTAGCGTTTGCTAATATATGACCCTCCTTCTGGAGAGTGGCGGGGCTCTGTTTGTAAGACGAAGATCCGCATTCGCGCAGCATATTTGCATTTTGCCAGCTGGATGCTTTAGGCAGGAAAAAAGAACACAGTTTGCAGAAATAAGTCGGTTTCTAACACGTTTTTATAGTGCCGACATGCAATGAAACATCTTGAGTATCGGGCCATGGTTTTACTGGTAGACAATTGCAGGAGGTACACTTCCATGATGCCGTTTTGACATAACATGCAGGGCGGTGCTGAAATCTGGCGACTTAGAACAAGCGGTGACAACAAAGTAAAGTTAACCCAAGACCTATAGCTCGCCCTGATAAAGTCAAAATGGCGTGACATCATGTCCTAGAATTAGACGATCAAAGCCATCTAGACTATCATAGACATCCGCCTGCTTCTCAAAGGAATACATATGACCCTCCTCGCAGACAAATTCTGAATACTGCACGCCAAGCCCTGACCCAAGACCCGATTCTAAATCCCTTATACCCTGGGGGTATATTGACAGACAATACCTACTTTGCGCTCTAAAATCATTGATAGACCTACTTTGGGCCGTTTGTACCCCGACAAGGGCCCGTGATTTTGCAAAGACAAAGGTCTTCGCGCAGGGCTTCATATGGAGGGGTACCCTCCTTCAAGTTTCCAAGTATAGGCCTGGATGCAGTCCTAAATTTCAGGGTCAGGACGTTAAAAAACTCCAGCTATCCCCATTCTAAAGCTCTTTTTCCCTCCAGGAAAACTTCTCCAACACATATGAGCCACTGTCTAAACTCCTAGTATCCCCCTTAATAACCCCTATAGTAGCTCCCTATATAACCCCCCATATAACCCCCCTTAAAGGAGTTTAGACTACAGCTCATATGTGTGATGTTACCTTGGGTACCAGGCGGGCGCGAGAAGTTTCTGCCCGGAAAGCATTTCCTTCTCCTGCGGGTGTATGGGGGTAAGACATTGGAGCGGGGGCACCTCTTTGGTCCTTAGAATAAGGATGATGATTCTATTATGATGGGGGTAGTTTTGGAAACTACTCTCTGGGCTTTTGGTAGAGTTGAGGGATGACGGTACAGGAGGTTTAGGGGGTATATATATTCGGAAGGTTCGGGGACGTTAGGGCTTAAGGTTAAGGGGGCTTACAGTATGCGTAAATACGGTCAGGGATTGAGAGTATATGTGAGGGTTTTGTGGATGAGCATTTGTCATTAAGCCTTTAGTGTAAACCCTAAACTCTAAACCCTGAACCCTGAACCCTAAACCCTGAAGGTTTAGGGTTCTGGGGTCCATACCTTGAGTAGGGTTGTCTCAGCGTCTTTGCAGATGGCGTATGATAGGGCACTATGTGAGCTATAGTCTAAACTCCTAGCATCCTCCTTCATAACTGCCGTAGTAGTCCCCTATATGAGCCCCTAAATAACCCCCTTGAAGGAGTTTAGACTACAGTTCATATGGGGTTGTCTCAATAAAATTGCCCTCAGGAAATTCTTAGAGGATTGCAAGGGTTCCCTGCTCAGGACCCTCTAGAATTCCCGTATGAACTCCATAGAGCTAAGCATGTTTCATGTGGCGTTTAAGGACCACACGGTTTAGGGTTTAGGGAGGTTTCCTAAAATTAAGGGTACCTTTTTGGGGGTCCCCATAACAGGTATCATAATTAGTTTTTTTGGGGTCAATGTTGGGGTCCCCTTATTTTGGGAAACTTCCATTTCTTGCAAACATCATCACGTTTCTACAGGGCTCTCAGTGGAGAGACTATGCACGTTTGACTATGCACGTTTGTATACGGTCCTGCTTTGATCGCAAGGACTTTACTCTTGTAGGGCTTTGCATGGGGAGACCGATTTTTGACGGACTCCGGTATGTTCTCTTGTTCAACGAACGGTTGATGGAGGAAAGTCTTGCACCACCTAATGCTCATAAACTACTGAAACACCTAGGACCTAGACATAACCCTAAACCCTTGGTGCAAGGGGTCTTCCGTCAGCAGAAGGACTTAGGGGTCCCGTATAAAACTGGAGTTGAGGGCGCCGGTAGGGAGTCCTCAAGCTTCATCCCAGAAAAGGTGCTTTAGGGTTTAGGGCTTAGGGACTTTCGGGTTTCGTGTAGGCCGTCGAACATTAGCGTTTAGGGTTTAGGGAGAAACTCTGCACCTACTGGCCCTCCATAACGGTTCAAGCATATCCAGGGATCCGAAGTCTAAACTCCTACGTCTCACTGCTCATAATGAAGCGAACCCGGCACTGTTACTCGATTTGTTTGAAGTGCCCACGGACAGGGCTTGGCAAATGGACGGAGCCGCATTAGAAGCGAACCAGTAATAGAGCCCTGAAGCCTGAAAACCTGGCTTTCAGTGCAAATAATAATAATAACAATAACAATAACAATAATAATAACAATAATAATGATAATAATAACAATGATAATAACAATAACAATAAAAACAATAACAATAATAATAAAAGCACTGGATATGCGGGGATGGGGTTGCCGTGGCCCTGGGCTTCTTCATTCCTAGGCCTTACCCAAGGGCTCCAATGTAGTTCCTTTTGGGTTTGGAACGGTTTTGGGGTAAAGAATTATAATCTACTACCCAAAAAGGAACTACATAGGAGGATCTGGGTAGTGGCATCCTTCAACACTCTCAGACGCTGCGTATGCAGAGGCTGGCGCTTTGGGAGTTTCTCAGAACCATCCCAGTAGAAAACCCTAAGCCCCAAACCATAATTAAGCCCGAAACCCTAAACCCTAAGCCCTAAATCCTAAACCCTAAACCCCTAAACCCTAAATCCTAAACCCTAAACCCTAAACCCTAAGCCCCAAATGCAAAAGCCGAGACATACTCCTGGCCTTCCCCTGGAAGGCTTTATACATCTCCATCTCAACAGCTGTGATTTCAGCGTCCTGCGCTCTTGGAGCTGGCGGGTTTGGTGTAGGGGTTTTTGCGGGGGTTTAGTCTCTACGGGGCTTAATGTAGACCCATGATTAATAAACCCCCCTCTTTTCAGGGCCTTGATATTAGGATCCCTATTATGATCCCTATTAAGGGGAGGGGGTTCATTAATCAGGGATCTGACTTATCCTCCATCTTTGTAACGCCCGATGGAGCTGCACATGTCTACGGAGCCAAGTCTTCGGGGTACAAGTTGAACTAAACCCCGAAACCCTCAACTCTTGAAGTGAGAGAGCTCAATTCAGCAAAATGTGTCCTTTGGATCCGAGATTGTGCAGACAAGAAGCTTAAGGTTCTTTCTAAGAGCTATAGTCCTATAGAAGTCCCCTATATATTCCCCTGTATATATATATAACTCCTTAAAAGGAGTTTAGACTATAGCTCATGTGAGGATTCAGAAGCCAAAGACAGCACAAGCTGCGCTTCAAGAAGCCTTACGGGTCCGACACTTCGTGCATTGGAGTGGAGAAGACTGGCCCTACCCTAAAACCCTAAACTAGGGTTTAGGTCTTAGGGTTTAGGGTTTAAGCCCTAAACGGAGAAGACTGGCCACATTATCGCTGCCAGCTTTCCCAAATATTCATACCCTACAGACAAGGTTCTTTGGAATAAAAATCTTGTCCTCCTCTTCACTGATCTGGGCGCCTATTCCATAATAGACCCCTTCAGTGGAAAGTTGGAGGCAATGAGGCTTCCAAAGTCTCTTGCCTCACCAACTTTCGGCCCAAAGGAGTCAATCCGGCCATTCGAAAATGCCGTTTGCCCTCCCGGCCTTCCTGTTAGGCTCGTCAGCAGACGAGACGAACAGACAGTGCGTTCCCGGGCATCCTCCTCTACAGAGGTACCCGGATCGCCCTGAAGTGAAGACTCCCACATAAGGGCCACGTCCGGCACTTCACCCAGCTTCATCCTGTTCGCCAAAATGCGAAAAAGGCGGTCCAAGTGCCCAAGTACTGAGCTTTCAGGTCCCAAATGCCCTGCTCGGAATGGTTATGGGGGAACTTCAACCCTTAGAGTTGGGTACTTGGACCCTTTAAGGCCCCAGGGATACTTCGCTAAACCCGAAACCCTGAAAGTTCATACAGTCTTGCAAAGCTGGCTGTGATGAAGCCAATGCAGAGCTAGCAGTGCTTCGAGATTCGGCTGATACTACAATTCCTGCATGACCTTCACATGAGCCATAGTCTAAGCCTAAACCCATGATAATAGCCCTAAAGAGAATGATTTTAGATATTTTTGGGGTCAGGAAGACCCTATTCTAATCGAATAAGCTGTCTAAACTCCTAGTATC
>CAJNIZ010008172.1:0-15044 GCA_905231905.1 Symbiodinium pilosum
CTACACAGCAACTGAAAACCGCAAAGCTGCTGAGTCCCGGCAGCCTAGCTTGGACTAACCTTGTTGCGCTTGTTGGTCTCGTGCCAGCCGCTGAAAATCCTCAAGGTTTAGGGTTTAGGCTTTCGCGATTTGTCCGCCTCTGGGTCGGCGGACTGAGCCGGAGGCTCTTAAGTTTATGGGTCCTTGGATCCTGAGGGTTCCTCGTGCTGCTCATCGTCACCACGAACACGAAAGCAGTTTGGGTCTTACGGTTTAGGGTTGAAATAAGCATCCACACATGTCAGGGCGGATATATTCGCTGTTGTGGGCAGGCACGGTTTCCAAAACGGAGGGGTCATTACAGCGGGATATCAAGGTATACCAACCGTCCCCCAAACAAACCTGAAAACGCAAATAAAACGCATAGATGCCTCGCATGAAGGACAGTAGTCTTTGCAAGCCCACTTGGGGCGTCAAACTTGATTTGCAAGAGGGGGCTGTGGAACTGGATAAGTACTAATTTTTATTGCTCTCTATTAGCCCTTCGATGCGTGGTTGTCAAAATTATGGTCCCTTTTTGGATCCCTCTTATAATACGGCACCTAAACATTGGGTGCCCCTAATATTTAGGGTACCCAAAAAAGGACCATAATTTTGACAACCCCCATATTGTAGGAAGCCCCAAACAGGACCCTAAACCCTAAAACCCTTAAACCCCTAAACCCTAAACCCTAAACCCCTGAAACCCTAAGTCCCTAAACCCCTAAAACCCTAAACCCTAAACCCCTAAACCCCAACTGACAAAGAAGGCTCGCCTCGGACAGCGGTAGTCCAGGACCAAGACCTCAACTCTAAGGTTAGAAGTATGGGCCCCTAATATGGGCCCTTAGGCTTTGTAGGGGGATCCTAGGGATCTTTAAGGGTACAGATAGGGTAGATAGTAGGGGGTTTCTAGGGACCTTTAAGGGTACATATAAGGTAGATAGTAGGGGGTTTCTAGGGACCTTTAAGGGTACATATAAGGTATATAGTAGGATATAGAGGGATCCCAGGGTCAAGGGCCCATACTAGGGGCCCATAGTTTCAACCTTAGATCAACAAACGCCAGCGTGCGGTTGGGCGCTTTGGGCTCTAGGTACACGGTTTAGTGTTTGGGGTTGTTGGGCTTAGGGCTTAAGGTGTAGGGTTTAGTGTTGAGCTATCGACAAATTCAGGATGGTGGAGAGTCAAAGTAAGAAAGTAACGTTTAGGCGACTTGTTAATTAGAATGGTGAAGAACCAGATGCCAGAGAATATGGACAAATGATATGGAATCTGGGTAGGTCTGCTAATGTAAGGATCAATTTCATGACAATAGGGTTTGGTGCATATTATACTATGGTCACAGAAGCTGCAAGATGGCAGCAGGTCGCTGGTCACATGTCGGAAGCCAATTACAGCCCCACCACCTTGAGAACCCAGCTTGTCCCAGAAGTCTGTTGCATTGGAAACTTCGCTGAAGCTCGACTGCATGCACATCCACCCGCCCATGCCGAACGTTGTCTTGGCCTGTTATATAACGTGGAGGGTCCTTCTTTTTGTTACTTCGTTGCAGCCATTTATAGTGTGCTATGCGGCTGCTGGAATGTCAACTCTGCAGTGGCATCCGATTGAAGCAGCATGCAACTGCATGCTCGCATACACTTCTACCCTAAGCCCATAAACCCTAAACTCTGAGCAGTTGAACAACCGGAGCCCTGCATCGCAAACCCCCTGAACCCCACGCGACTTCTGAATCTGGATCCAGCCGCGAGTATCGGGAACTAATACGGAACCCACATATTATACAGGGCTTAAGGGTAATACAAGGCTTGAGGAACACACTCTTAATACTGAGCCCTAAACTACAAGAAGCGTCTGGATGTAGGGCTTGCGGGTCACAATCATGTAGGGCTTGGTGGTTCATGCCGAAGGGTCGCAATGCAGGGCACAGAGGCTTCATGTAGAAGCCTAGATGATATTTGAAATTGTTGCAGGTCTATTTGAGGTATCCTAGACTCTAAAACTCTAGGACCAGAATATTGATAATTATCTAGGCTTCGAAATTATACGTCGAGCTCGGTATTATGCTGGAGTTGCGGCTCGGGGCGCTTTGCGTGTACCCAGGGGCTCCTAAGTAGTTCCTTATTGAGCGGCATATCTACAGGGAGTAGTGCTCAGGTTTCAAGGCTTACCATAAATCCCTGACACCGCCTAAACCCCAAAACCCCAAAAGATTTACCGAGAAGCCTTTGTTCAGAATGGAGATCTACAGAAGAGGCTGCTTGTCATTCAGGGCTTAGGCCTTAGGGTATAGGTTGGGTACTGCCCCCCCCCCTCAGTAACAGTTGTAATATGGGTATATATAACCCTTAATAGGACCCCTAATATAGACTGTTACTGGGGGGGAGGGGGGGGGGCAGTACCCAAGGTATAGGATTCAGGGTTTAGGGCTCAGAATTTAGGCCTTGGGGTTTAGGGTTCCGGGTTTGAAGCCGCTGGGGATGATCAGGCAGGGCATCTAAAACTTGTGTCGTGGCACTAGACAAATACCAAGATGGCCTTAATTGAAAGAAAACCCAAAGTGGGTAAACTAGTGGCCATAAACCCTAAACTATGGCTCAAACATGCAACTTATTCGCAATTCTTTGGGACTCTAGGTAATGGAGAATGCTGGCAATTGTTATTTTTGGGAGGTGGTTCGTGTAGAAATCGGATCGTTTAGAGCCTCAAGAGTGTGCCATGCTCATCCGCTCTAAGAGTCCACGGATACATTATAATATTTCATTCGCAAGAACAATGGCCAAATGACTGCCAAAATGGGTTAAGGGTTTCGGGTTTGGGCTTTAGATGGCCCCAAATAAGGCCCATCTAGAACCCCCCCTGTGACACTGAGATTTTCGACAAGCTGCCCGCAACGTGCTGTTGGGTCCTGCCAAGCAGGCAATCTGCTCAAACGGGAGTTGACGCCCCAAGCTAGCATACAAAGATCACAGTCTGTTGGAAAAAGAGTTGGTACGATAATATCTTGCGATGAGCTTGGGGGGGGTCTGAGAAGGAACCTTCACTCAAACAACTCTCACTTTATGAGCTATAGTCTAAACTCCTAGCGAGTATCCCCCCCAATAACCCCCAAAGTAGGCCCCTATCTAATCCCCTTTATAGCCCCCTTTAAGGAGTTTAGACCCCAGACCCTAAACCCTACACCCTACACAATCCCCTATCTAACCCCCCCTGGAGGAGTTTAGACTATAGCTCATATGTGGGCTGTTCAAAACAGGGGGGGGCCCTTGGAGACCCAGAGACAACATGGGAATTGGGTTTAGGATTTGGGGTTTAGGGTAGTTGTGGGTTACTGCGAGAAAATCACTATAACCAGGTGCCCTATCCGTGGGGCTCGAGCCTGGAACACCATAGACCTTACACCCTGAACCAAAAAAACTCAATCCTCAACTTCAAACCTTGGATCTTGGGCACTAAGCCCCCTGCACTACATACTGGACTGTGCTAGTGGCGTATGCTGGCTTGGATGGCGCAGCTTACAACACTAAGTCTATGTTCCAAACACCTTGAAAGCAAAGAAACAAGCTGAAACTGTAGTTCCTTTGGAGTTTGTCATTGCTTTTATTAATGGGTCTTAAAGTAAATGACCCAAAAAGTAACCAGAAAGGAGCCCTGGGCAGAGTCTAGTGCTTAGGGTTCTGGGCTTTGGTTGGGTTCAACCACGGCAAGAGCTGTCCTCCTGGGGCTCATGGGAGACAGCAACATGCTTCATAAACTCTGGGGGTATATAGGCTTCTTCCATACATAGGGGTATATAGAACTAGGCAGGTACAGTGAAGGAAACAACAGCTAGGTCGGCATTTTACGAAATCGGCCGAAGGGCCCAAGGGCAAAAAGGGATACACTCCCCCAAACTAACATGGAAACCCATATAGTCCCCTTTTAGAAGGACTGTAGTCTTTATAGGGCCCTTTTTGGGTTTCCATGTTAGTTTCCGGGAGTGTACATGCACAGTGAATGGATTGGGTATGTTGCGAAGCACGGTAGAATGCGGAGCCAAGCGGAAAAGAATGAAGAATGCAATGGAACTCCATCACATTGGAATCTAAGGTCTATAGGGGCTAGGTATGTAGTTACAAAACACCAGTGTTGCCGTTAATCTATATATGCGCTAGAGTCTAAACTCCTAGTATCCCCCTTGATAATAACCCCAAGAATAGTCCCCTACATATCCCCTTTTAAAGGAGTTTAGACTACTATACCTCATGCCTCAGGTGCTCAAGGATATTACCCGATTACAACTTCTGTCTTCACCACCCAGTCTAGCACGCCCCTGAAATTAAACCCGGTCAAAGGTCTGGGAAGTATGATGGAACAAACTGCAGCGAAAAACCTAAACCCTACATGGGCTTGAGGTTGAGGCGCCCGGTTCCCGTAGAGTAAGCAACTCAGCATCTAGACAGCTGCCTAGCTAAAGTTTTTCCCCTTACAGTAGCATGAATCGCAACGCATAGTAGGAATTATAGGTGCCCCTTGATATGTCTGTTTAAGCACAGTTGCTGTAAGGGAGATTGGCCCAATACCTAACCCAGTGCCTTGACTCAAGGGGGGTTTACCAGTTTGCTATATTCTGAAGATGGTAAATGTGTACCTAGTGTGTTACTGGGCTGACTACTACTGACATAACTGCAATAAGAAGAAGCCTACATAAACCCTAAGCCCTAAGCCTTAAACTGTAAATGCTCAAAACCTTGACCCCAAGAATCGGAGGCAGCCTTTTTTCAGGAACCACGTCATCTAGGCCATAGTGCAACTCCTCACGCTGCAAGACTCGCGACTTGGGGCTTCAGAGGTTCACACGGTTAGAGTTTCAGGCTCAGGGGCTCAAAGAAAGACCTAGAGTTGGACAATATGAGAAGGGGTTGTCAAAATCATGAGCATATCGTATACTGGGGTATACTGGGGTTATACTGGGATAATGGAAAAGAAAATGGAAACTACTATTTAGGGTTTAGGGTATAGTCCTCCTTAAGTAGATAGAATATGGTTTTGGGTATATTATCTCATCTTGGGAACCTAGCAAGGGACCCAAATGTTGAGAACGTCGCTACAGGGCAGCGTGCCTTTCCGTCAGACTTCAGCAATAAATTACAAGCCCCTCATAAACACGGAACCCAAGGCGGGGCCCTATATGAAGACTACGATCCTTCCATATAAGCGGCCTACACGGGGGTCCATGTCCCTAAGCTCCAGTCCCTAGATGATAAACCCTAAACGGAAACTCTGAACCCTAAACCCTAAACCCAAAACCCAAAACCCAACCCTACCCTAAACCCCAGAGTTGGGCTAAGGGATTTTGTGAAGATGATATGAGCTATAGTCTAAACTCCTAGCATCCCCCTTAATAAGCCCTATGATAGTCCCCTATATAATCCACTCTATAACCCCCTTTAAGGAGTTTAGACTACAGCTCATATGAGCTATAGTCTAAACTCCTGGTTTCCCCTTAGTAACCCCTATGTTACTCCCTATAAAATCCCCTATTATATAACCACTTGAAGGCTCATATTATGCCTTCTTCGGGCTTGGACCCACCACCTGTCAAAGCGTTCGCAGGTCCGGATTAGCCCAGACCTAAATGGCTGAGGGTTATGGGATCCTAAAACGCTCACCCCTACGCAGCCACAGTCCGTAGACCACCAAAATGCGGTTGCCCTCCGCAGCTTCGTAGGAACATTTGCAGCCCTCTTAAACTCGGTTGCGGTTAAGGAACTTAGATTAAGTTACCATAATGGGTATACATAGTACATAATAGGGTTTCCCCAATATAGTAACTTAATTTAAGTTCCTTAACAGCAACCCAGTAAAGGGTCAAGTGACATCCAGGCCCTCGGCCTTTCAATTGACCTCCACACGCTTTAGGGCTCAGTGTTGCATTCCATTTACTGTGAGGTTTCTGAATTTGGCGAACTTTGGGCAAAGCCCTGTTACCGAGCAAGGTCAAATTTGAGAATCTTCCATGTGATTTCAAAAGGAACCCATGATTTTGCATGTTCCTTCAGAAGAAGATACCAGACTTAACCCACCCAAAACAATCAAGCCGGACACTCCAAACCCGACACGCCAAGGCCTTGGAAACCCCCAACCCCACCCTCCACCTACTTCCTAAGGCCCCAAACCCTAAAAACCTAAACCCCAAATGCTAAACCCTTGAAGCCATTGCAACCAGAACCTCCTCCCCCAAACAACCATACCCTCCCCAAATCAGGCATTCACACGCATACAGACCTTTAGGTTTAGGGTTTAGGGTTTAGGTTTGGGGTTTAAGCCTCTTTTTGAAGAACAGTAAACCTCTTCCACTAATTCGTACAGTAGTCTTTGTATGTTCCTTTGAGGATTCCATGTTAGTTTGGGCCAGCCTCAAGTAGCGCAAATCCCACCTAGCATTGCGCTTTCTAGACTACTAAAACTACAAATTTACGAGTTTTCTATGCTATATTACTTTTCCATAAGTATACTACGATATTGCTGTACTACTAGTGCTATGAGTGAACCTTCCAAAACTGATTCGTCCTTCTCAGCTCGAAGAGACAGCTCCTCAAGTCTATGCCTCTGGGACAGACTTCGATTAGATCAAGGGTTTAAGGCTTTTAGGATTTGACTCGGGGGAAGTTCGTTCCGCTTTTAGGGCTTTAGAGCCTTTAGGGTTTGGGGTTCTTACTGTTGTCTGGTTTTTGTTTGGAGGGTGGCTCCACCACGGGGTCATGGACTACCCCTCAAGCCAACATGCCGACACCCAAGGACACCTCTCCGATAAACAGGCCTAGCAGTCTCTAACAGGAAGTAAGGTGCCCTATAGGGGTGGGGGCGTGGCTTGGGGGCATTAGCTTGTGTTCCATGCCTTTTGGGTTTCGAGTTTCGTTTCGGGCTTGGGGTCCGAGTACGTGCCCTACATAAGTCCCTTTGTGATTACGTTGGTTTGGCTTAAGCCTTGAATGCCAAAGCCGTACTCTAAGGAACATAGAGATGTTTGCTTACCCTGTAGGGAGGGTATATGACAAGTATGGAGAAACGTTCGGAGTATGCGTTTGGAAGCGTTCCTCGTTCTTGGGTTCGAGGCTCCTGTTTCTGTCAGGCCAGAAGAACTTTGCTTTCATAACGTGGGCTCAAAGTTATTGTGAGGGCCTAGATATACTATGGTGCTGGATTCCTTGTAGAGTTATAGACAAAATGAGGTGCGTCAAATTAGCATCAGAAGGGTATTGGTAATTATTTAGGTTGCTATGATATAGGGGCTGTGGAGAGTGTGCAAAACCCGCTTGTGGTTTAGGGCTGCAGGTTCAGCGGCAGCTAAGCCCAGCAAAACAGCGCATCCTTCACGTTAGCGGTGCACGCGGTTTAAGGGTTTAGGGGGCAAGGTTCTGCGGTTTAGGGTTGATTGAGGGCTTGTACTTCTTTGCCAAATTCGGTTTATCTTCTTGTATGTACAGGTCTTGTTATGCTCGTCAGCAAATGCGTGTTGACCGCAATACGCGAGCTTCCTGAGCGAGCGGTTCCCTCAACTTTCCCAACTTCTATGCCCTTCTTAAACCATTGGCACTCCGCAGGGGCCGGACCCCGAGTTGTTTTCAAATTGCCCCAGCCAAAGTCAAGGCGCAAAAGCCTATCTGTGAGAAAGGGTCCAAGTGCCCCAAGAACGAGTGTAAGATCCCGACTACTATAATCTGAGTGGCCTTTGGTAACCTTCATTGGGGTACGGTTTTAGGCTCCAAGTCCTACAATCTGAGTGGCCTTTGGTACCTGAAAACCCCTTTTCTTTAGGGTACCTAAGCCCTCTGGGCATGATTCCGACCATGATCGATGCCGGCCTGCAGCTACTAAGGCCCCGCAACGCCCAAGCGGCCAAAGATCCGGGTTTAGGGCTTAGGTTTTGGCCCAATGAACACACCCAAGCAGCCCATATCCCTACCCCTGAATGACCTTCCAAAAGATTCAAAAACCAAAAAAAACAAAAACGAGAGCCTGAAGGCCTACAGGGTCTCAGAAAATCCCTTCCTTCAAGCCCTACATGCTGTGTAAAATATATAAGTTGGGTACAGCCCCCCCAGTAACAGTCTACATTAGGGGTCCTATTAAGGGCTATATATAACCATATTATAATTATTATCCAACTGCTACTGAGGGGGGGCAGTACCCAACGCATAACCTCTGATATCATCCCTACAATCTCCAAGCTTCTAGATCCTTGAAGCCCCTACACCCAAAACCCTAAAAACCTAAATCCACCAAAAGGAAACCCTAAACCCTACAAACCTAAACCCTCTACCCCGAAAAGCCTAAACACTAAACCCTAAACTCAAAAAACCCTACCTGTAACCCCAATAACCTACAGCTTTATGGGTTATACCTACTAATTAAGGGGTACTTACTACTAAACTGTAGGTTATTGGAGCCACAGGTAAACCCTAAACAACCAAAACCCTGAAACTCTCTTCCCCGGGCTCCGCGCCCAGGTGGCGACGCCCCCGGCGAAGTACGGAAAGCCCTGTCTGGATAGGAGTTCAAATCACATCAACCTAACCATATTTAGGGTTTAGGGTTACTACAGTCCTTGTAAACGGGTACTACATGGGCTTCCATGTTAGTTTGGGGGAGTGTAGGAGTCCAAATCACATCAACCTAGCCATATTTAGGGTTCAGGGTTTAAGGTTTAGCGCACGTAGATGTAGGTTTAGGGTTTACAAGCTTTAGGTATAGGCTTTAGGGCTGGGTGTTCAGGTTTAGGGTAACCAGGTCGGTAAGCATAACCCGCCTTCCCTCCCCTGGAAGTGAATATTCTTTCTATGGAGCCAGTTGGAAGTTAAATACAAGAATCGGGATTATGAAGGGGTAGGTTTGAGTTTTCTGGGGTTAGGAATGATTGCTTGAGGAGTAACGGTTTCGGAGCTGAAGGCTTCGACATCGAGGGTTTCGGCTAATTAGGGGTCGAAATGCGAAAGTGTCTCAGGGATGAGAGGTCGCAGTCTAGGGGTTTCCATCTGGAGTTAGCAGAGTTCATGTAGGACCCAGTTTTTGGATGGGCGCTATACGTGGCCGTCGGACCTGGGTTGTATAATAGTATAACTACATTCAGGCTTGTTTCCATCTACCTATAAGGCTCTAGGCGCTCGCGCCCCCTCCAACCCCGAACCCTAAATCCTAAGTTTCTACCTGCCTCCTCCAATTTTGAGCGAATCCACTCCCTTTCTTTTTACGCGCCCTAGACTATTACACAGCTGTAATCAGCTTCAGCCTCTGGATCCCAAATTGTACATCTTCGCTGTACCTGCTCGATGTCCTCTGCTACTTGCGGTGCAATCCACGGTGTCTCACGGGCAAGTCTTAGTTTTTTGAAGGTGGCTCTCTCTGCGGCAGCTATGGCTCGCGTGAACTGTTCGGCTTGCTCTGTAAGAGTGTCATCGACTATCCGAGGCGGTGTACTCTACGCGTTTAGCAGCGTCTAACATGAAGAAGCGCCAAACCGTGAACCTACTGAAGGCACGTTGGGGTCTGCTGCAGAGGTTTTAAGGATGTTCCTTCGACTGATTGACGACCCGAACCAGGGACCCCTGTGTTTGGAATCTCTAAAACCTAATCATCACTCCCTCTGGATAAAATGCACTGCAGCCTAAACTCCCTGTATCCACATAACCATTAACTAAGAAGTTGTTCAGGCAGGATTGGAGTTCATCGAGACCACCCCGTAGCTGTTAGATTCGCCAACCACTTCCTCCAGCAGCTGGACACGCACAGCAGGGCTGACGGCATTGAAGTTGAGGGCCTTCTCCTTGGCGATGTCCGTCATTGCATAGTGCATGTTGATGGACAAGCTTACCAATGTGAGCGGTACAGGCTCTTTCATCTGCTGTGACTGGCTGATCGCTTCACAGGCCGCATCACAGCTGCGGGAAAGGGGCTAGAATAAAATCCCTAAATCCACTCCTCCGCCTTTGTCTTCGAGTCTTCATACCGCACCAGCAGCTTTGCTACAAGCTCAGGAAAAAACATTGCCGATCGCCAAAACGCCAAACTTCTCAAAATCTTGGAAGACCTTTTTGCATGATAAGATCCCCTATATAACCCAGTTTCCATTTCATTTTCCATTTTCTTTTCCATTTGATTCTCCATTATAGTAGGTACCCCTAATTTTGGGAAACTACCAAGGTGCCTTCATGCTTGGCACTCGTGGATTGCAGCAAAGAACTTTAAGGCGGTCTTTGAGCGCCGGTGGCACATCTCCATCGGGAGTTGCAAGCGGCAAAGTGGACATCCGCTGCGACGTCTCTGTAGGGTTTAGGGTTTAGGGTTCAGGCCTGGAAGCCCAAGCTCTACCTAGCGTTTCATGGAATCAGGTACCTACCTCAAAACCGGGGGGTTGTAATCGCGCCTATGTTTAGCAAAATCTATGAGCTAGGGAACCCTCCAGGTGGGGTTATGTGGCCAGGTAGAAGTAGTCACGGAATCCCATGAACCTACAAGTAAACCCTAAACCCTGAAACCCCTATACCCCAAACTCCACAACCCCAAGAGCCCTCAACCTCCAAGTACGTAGTTGTCCAGTATCTAGGGTTTACTCAAGGTTAACCTTCGTGTCTAGGTTGGGTTTTACCCAAAACCTTAAACCCTTGGTCCTATCCACTGGACAGGTAGGCGTACACTTTAGACCTTAGGTGGACCCCCCACCCAGTAATAATGACTATAAAAGATAAAAGTGATTAAATTAGGGTCCTCTGATATTCTTATTATACCACTATTACAGGATGGGGGGTCTTCCTAACCCTAAACCCCTAAACCCTAATCCTCAAATAGTAGCTTCCATTTTCTTTTCCATTATGCCTATATGACCCCTATATAACCCCAATAATGGGGTCCTCCTAACACAGACCTTTCAACTTTGCCAGGCTCACACGGGTGACTCCATGACTTTGCAGTAGGCCAGCATGGCCTCCAGTAACTGGGTTGCTGTTAAGGAACTTAAATTAAGTTACCATAATGGGTATATAGGGTTTAGGGTATATAGGGTTTAGGGTTTAAGTTACCATAATGGGTATATATAGTAGTAAATAATAGGGTTTCCCCAACATAGTAACTTAAATTAAGTTCCTTAACAGCAACCCAGGTAACCAAGCTGCGACATGCGCTTAATGGATTCGGGGTTTAGGCCGTAGGGTCTAGCACGCGCAGCAAAGAGCCTCAAACTCATGAGAACCCCAAGTGGGACCTCCTAAACACAACTTTCTTCAGCACAAAGAATAAAAACATATGAACTATAGTCGAAATTCCTATCATCCCCCTCCATTGATAACCCCTATAATACTCCCTAGATACTCCCCTATATAACCCCCTTTAAGGAGCTTAGACTGTAGCTTACGCGTCTTGTTGTGGGATCCGCCAAGTTAAGACGGTTCCATGTGTTCCTAGATATGGAAGGGGACATGGTTTCAGAGAAGGACCAGAGTGCTTAGGGTTTAGAATTTAGGACTAAAGGGAAGGTGCGTCCTGTCCCGGCCATAGGGGGGTTTCTGACAGTTACACCTATGGAATACTTCATGGAGGCCGCTGAAATCTCTATGCAGTCCCTATATGTTAATTTCCACAAGTAGGTGGCCATACACGATAAACCCCTCAAAGTTTACTTTGTGTTGGAAGCACCTCCCTAAAATACCCTAATAGCTGTTAAATCTAATTGTCAAATAAAGAATTAAATTTTGGGAAACCCTGATCCCTAAACCCCAATCTCCAAATCCTAAACCCTACATAGGTGGTTGTCAAAATTGTGGTCCCTGTTTGGATCCCTATTATAATACGGCACCTAATATTTAGGGTACCCAAAGAGGGACCATAATTTTGACATCTGCCCACATAACCAGATCTCAAATGGAGGCCGCAAGGGATCCTCGGGATACGTTGGGACCATATACGAGCCATTGTCAAAATTCCTAGCCCCCATTGAAGGAGTTTAGGGAAAACCTCATGTAAGGAGATTATAAGGCTTCCCCTCCAGCATTATACATAGGAGTTCTTTCGAAAAAACTCCACATATCTGGTGACAAACTTCTTCTCGACAGCAAGAAGGGTCGAATCTTTTGACTTGACTTTGTCAACTTTGGTGCGTGCAGCTTCCCCCAAAAAGTTGGTACCTTCTGGGTGGTAAGTGGTCGCTTGCCCGGATACTCTTAAACATCGTGATTTAATGTTCTGTTTTGGTTGTTAGCAGGGCGGCTGGGACTCGGAAGAGGGCCGGGGCTTACCAGAATCCACAGGTGAGCTAGAGTCAGAGTTTAAGCTCCTAGTATCCCACCCAATCAGCCCTACAAAGGTCCCATGTATACTCCCCTATATAACCCCCTTTAAGGAGTTCAGACTACAGCACATTTAGCCCCTATCTGAAACAGCAGAACACGTGGTTCTCGCATTGCCAAAGTAGACAATGCACGAGCGCCGATGAACGCCTTGGAAACCATTGCGGCTATACTCTTCTTTCAGAATTCCCTCAAGGTCCAAGTATCACAAAATCTTTGCTATAACTACCACTGCCCAAGTACCAAGTACTCATGTGTTGGGTACTTAGGGTTGCTGACAGGGTCCGAGCCAAACCCCAATGCCCATACCCAGGAAACGCGCACTTGTGCGTCCTTAACTGTTAAATCTAATTGTCGAATAAAGAATTAACTGAACATCCTGATATCACTATGGTGCATCGTATTTATATGTAGATATACATACATGTACATTTGAATGTGAAATACGCACATGTTTGTACATGTCCCGCATGTCCCTCATTAAGCCCCTAAACCCTAACTAAACCCTTTTGCACTGGAATTTCAGGGAGCTTCCCTGGCAAAGTCGGCCTCGTCGTACGTAAGCTGCGCTGCACCTGAATTTGGTCTTTGAAGTTTGTCTGCCCTAAACCCAAAACTAGGGATATTTCAGCCACACGGTTTAAGGTTTTGGGTTTCGAGGGTCACGGAGGAACGGAATGGAGGATAGTACAGGATGGTTAGTAGGAGGACCGATGAGTTTGGCGCCGGCCCGGCTCTTGAAGTTCTTCCTTGCGCAACAGTCCCCTTAAAATCGCGAGCAGATTTTAGTTACCCCAACCGCTATCACAAAGACCCTAGGGGATCTGACTATAAAAGGGTCCTTCTTTGAGGGGTTGGATTCACTAAAGCCCCTAAGCAATACAGACCGAAATTGTGTAGGAGGACCAGGCCACAAAACAGAAAGGACAGGCAGGTGGAGGCAGAGGGTATCGGGTGAAACTAAATTCACAGGTTTAAGTTCACGCTATGGCGGCTTCAAAGCTTTAAGGCCATGGTGTCGCAAACCCTATACGGCAGGCTGTCAAAATCACTGTCCTTCTGTGGTGCGCCCTACACGACACGGGCCGTACCACAATTGGAACCCCAAATTTGACCATAATTCCGGCAACCGGGGAGGGTACGGTATGATCCTCCATTTTCTGCTTGAGAAGAAAAGCTTTCGAATCCGCTCTCGCTGATAAAAAAAAAATTACCAACGCTCGTCCAAGTTGGTGTTTCCCGAAACTAGGCGGGGCTGAGGGTTTAGGGCTTATTTGGGGGCCCTAGAGGTAAGGATACCACTTGGATAATGATGGGTAGGTCTCAGGGATTCATGACCAACGCCAAATCTTGAGGTCTCGCGTGTCCTAGATACAGTGGCAGGATCATCAGAAACTTGAACGCCAACCGTTTGTGGCTGAAGGTTTAGGCTTGAGGGAGGTACCATTCGAAGCAGTGGTCCCCGAGTCATGTACCCTGGCATCATCGTAAACATCTCAATGTACAGGCATATTGAAAGAATTGGTTTAGAGTTTAGGGACCCCTGGACCCTGGCTTCTGAACTATCACGCAATGTTTGCAGCTTAGCAAACGGTGCAGGACTCCTGGTTTCCCCATTCTTAAACCCCAGCTATAATCTAAACTCCTAGCATCCCCCTTAATAACCCTCTTAATACTTCCCTAAATAAGCCGCTACATAACCCCCTTTAAGGAATTTAGACGAGAGCTCAAATCAGGACTGAGCGGTTCTTCGCGCAAAACTCAAGGATGATGGCGCTCTATCCCTAGAAGCCCAGTTACCTATATCTTGGGTTCCTGTCCTTAAGTCCCTATATAAGTTTATACTATCTATAACCCAAGGACCTACTATATGGGTACCTAGGCTTCTAGGGTATGGTAAAAGTTAGGCTTTCAACTACGGTGTGGCTTGAACTTAGAATTCTAAACCCATATATATGTATATATATATATACACATATATGTGTATATAAATGTGTATATAAATGTGTGTATATATATGTGTATGTATATGTATACTCCCAAGAACATGGTGAGCTACTCAGCTACCAGGACACATGAAACAGGACCATGTGCGGTAGATTGGCAGAGGCCCCCAAAGTAGCCAGACCACATAAGAAGGACCTTTACACGAGGGTTACAAGGGGACCCCGGAATTTCTCAGAGTATCTTGACGGGCCTGGTCCAGCACACTCCTGCCACAGCCCGCGCGCCTTCGGCAGTGCTTAGTGCTTTTCCGGGATAGGACCTACTAATACGCTTTAAGGTTTCACGCCTCATCTATACACAACCCACAGCCCAAGGATTTGGTTTTGGTGAATTGCACAACCGGGTTTTCATACAGGGCTCTATCTGCGCCTGCAGGCTCCAACTTGAGTCTGTGCCTTACTGGTGCTTGAGGGGGAGTGGGGGAGTGAATATAGGTACCATTATAGGGGTATATATGGGGATCATATAAGGATTATTGTAAGGATCCACTCTCCTACTCTCCTTTAAGTACCAGTAAGATGCTGGGCGCAGGGAGCAAGGAACGAACTGCTGCACATATGCTGTACATAGAGGTTTCCCAAAATTAGGGGTACCATTTTGGGGGTCCCAATAATAAGGATTATAATATTTTGGGGTCTATCTTGGGGTCCCCCTATTTTGGGAAATTACTACATTGGAAGGTCAGGGTTACATCTT
>CAJNIZ010008173.1:442-15043 GCA_905231905.1 Symbiodinium pilosum
ATGCATTCGCTAGTATCTTGTTTCATTGTAAATAACAGTAATCTTGCAGTTGTGGAAGTATTTATACGGATGCTGTGACCTTGGATGCGCACGTAACATGAAGATGCTGTGGGCAAATAGGGGGGGGGGTGTGGGTAAGATTAGGGTTGAGGGTTTAGGGTTTAGGGGGGGGTCTTTGTAACGAGAACGGTTGCCTAGGCTTTTCGCAATATATGGTTATCATGCTTTGATCCCTTAGAGTCAGGTTTCAAGCCAATACCATTAAGTAAGCCCTAGCCCTTAACCCTAAATCCTAGCCTTCTCAAATCAACAACCCTGAGCCCCTACACCCCTAAACCTGGGACAGGAAAAGGGGACAAGTGGGGGGTATGTTGTACTGGAAGTATTTCATTATTTCGGGCGTGCAACCCCAAACCGCGTTGGGTTTCTATTAGTTAAATAACTTCTAAGTTTAGCAGCTCATCTTGCTGTGCAGGCTACAGTATTGGCTGGGGCTCTTGGACACATGACTTTACGTACAAGTCCCATAACTACAAGCTATAGTTATAGGTGGGCTTCTAAGTACAGTTTTCCTTATCAGCTAAGACTTTAACTAGACCTAGACACCCCCCCCCACCTCCTTGTATGCGGGATTCCGTATTTGACTTGAAGGAGGGAGTCACTGCACAGGTCATCCGATTAAGCGAGGAGGAGAATGCAGCGGTCGGAATCTCAGTTTAGGGGTTTAGGATCGCATGGGGCTTAAGGTGCCTAAACCCTAAACCGTGAGGATTGGGGGCAAGGGCTTAGGCTTCAGGGTGGCGGTGTAGGCTTTTGGGCATTGCCAGTTGTGGGTCTCGGGCTATAGTGACACAGGATTCTGTCCATGCACCCGTGTGCGAGGAGTTGAGCCAAAGCCTAGTAGTCATCCAGAATCTGAACCCATAGCCCTAAACCTTTTTGGTTTAGGATTTTGGGGATTTGGGTGCAGGGGTTTAGCCTGCGAACCAAAACTTGAGCTTCTTATCAAACTTGCAAGCCCAACTCCTGATGCACAAGCTCTAAGGCTAGTAAGTCCTAACCCCGAGACCTAAGCCCTCAAACTTACACGCCCATCCTGAACTTACCAGAAGGTTTAGGGTTTAGGCCTGTATTTTGAGAATCCAGACTGGGCAAACGTTCGCATAGCACCCCAAACACCTACCCTATACACCTAAGCCTCAACTCCCAAGCCCTAAATTCCTAAACCCTCGACCTAAACCCATGCGTCTGGCTTAGGCGCAAAGGGGTTCATGGGTCGAAAAAACAACTAAGCCAGGTGGGTTCACATATACAATTGTGAAGGAATAAGGTTTGAGGTTTAGGGCTTAGGACCCAGATGTCCTTCTATAGTATGGTGGTTTTGCATTGGGCCTAATTCTAAAATGGTGACATATCTGGAGGCTTCTGGAAAGCCATGAACAACCCCACCCTAACCCCTAAACCTAAACCCTAACCGTGTCAAAAGGTGGAGAGGTTGGCCGCACTAGGCTTCGACAAAGAAACAGCAGCGCAGGCACATTGGGGATCCATTCTTGAAAGGGTTGAGGGACATGTTTTGAACATGTTTTGTGGGGACGGTCGTTTGTTAAATCTTTTGTAGTGACTTGATTAAAAAACCCTATTTGTAGGGCCTATTCTATTACGTTATTTAGGGTCATATAGGGAAGCATGGAGAAGAACCTGGAAACTACTGTTTAGGGTTTGCGTTTTGTTTTGTGCTTGGCGATTGGAGTTTCCTGGGCCCAAAAGTATGTAGAATAATTGTGCGTGTGTAGATCTTTTGGGCCATCGTTTTTTCTTTTAGGGAAAAGGTCGGGGTTAGAGAATTTGGGTTCAGGGGGCTTGGGGCTTAGGGCTTCAGGGGGTGTATATGCATGTATTAGATGTTGGCTTAAGGGGTTTAGGATTTCAGGGTTTAAGTCTCGGGTCGGTTTGGGGTGTAGGGTTATTTTAGGGTTTTAGGGTTTAGGGTTATACTCGGAGGCTCACGGGATTTAGTAATTACTGATGACGGGGCTTGCAACCCTACCTATACCCCTCCTAGCTGGCCTTACTTACGCAGGTTATCCCAATTATAAATGGGGCATAGCCGGAGTGAAAGCCCAGTTTTGAGCAGCTACTGTGTCCTATGAGCCTCCGAGTAATTTCGCCTAATCACAAAAAAGCCTCAACCCTCAACCGGGCTTATAGGGAGGCTCGGCTCATCCTCACGGACAAGACAGTAGGAGCAAACGGAGAGTACGCAGCGGACTATGGGACTTTGGGCGTTCCCACAATTGGGGTCCCGTTCTCGGGGTCCCGATAACAAGGATGGAAGTATTTTGGGTTCTATAGTTGTGGATGGCGATGTGTGCCTGTGAGCGTGTGTGTTTGCAGGGATCTTGGGTCGGTTTCTGGAAAGGAAGGCTAAACCCTAAACCTGAAACCTTAAACCCTAAACCCCAAATCCTAAGCCCTGGACTCCAAACCCCAAACCCCAAACTCTAAACCCTGAACTCTAAACCCCAAGCCCCAAACCCTAAACCCCTGAACTCTAAGCCATAGACTCTAAAACCTCAAACCCTAAGCCATAATGAGCACAAGTTGGAGCTGGAAGCTTGGTAACCCTCACATGTCATGTCAAGCAGGTGGGGCCACCATAAGTTGGGGTTCAGTTCTTCCCTCTTTAGGGTTTAAACCCTAAACCCTAACCCCTAAACTAGGGTTTGGGGGTTTGGGGTTTAGGATTTCAGGGTTTAGGCTATAAAGCTAGCAACTTTCAACATGAACTCATGGCTTTTGCTAGTTTCATGACCTACTTTAGCCAAAAGTAGCCCCATTTGGTTCAGGCGTTAGGGTGTAGGACCTTGAAACACACTTGCAGCTATGCGTATACATTCTATGGAATTCTGGGCAATGGCTGACTTTGACCTCGAACCCTACTTGGAGGGTCGGGGGGACTTAGCCTAATAAGGGGGATAAGTAGGCTTACTATATGGATTATAGGGGTTATTAACCTACTTACTAAGTTCCCCTGACTCTCCAACCCTAAACCCTAAGCCCTAAACCCTAAACCCTAAACCCTTATAATCCCCAATCATCTGAGTCCTAGGATGAGAGGATTTGGGGGTTTTAGCTTTGTCCTGGGCATATTCTGCACATAGGAGGTTGGATTAGGGACCAGTACTTAAAACCGCGATTGCCCAAAGCCCAAGAACGTAAACCCTAAACCAGGCATACCTGGCGTGTGACAAGAACGAGGAGTTGGCAGCCAATTTCCTGTTTGACAACGCCGGCAGTTGAGATTCGTGACGCGAACCTTACATTTCAGATTGTCCCGCAGAGTATATAGGGATTAAGGTTTAGGGTTGATTTTTACGATTTTATCCGGGTGCACGTAGTAAGTGTGTCCAGAATGAGTGGAGCTTCTTAGTGTACTCTCAGAATCCTACGTCTATTTGCCAGCTCAAGATATAAGGGCTCATACGTCAGAACCCCAAACCCTAAATCCTGATGTTAAACTTTCCATCTTAAACTCTTAACGGTTGATCCTGCCAGCGGCCCGAGATCTCTACATGCTGACCTTGCATCACATTACAGATCCCTTAAATCCCAGGCGTAACGTTTAGGCTTTAGGGATGGGCTGCTCAACCTTAAAGCTGTGTGGAAGTTTCAAGTTTGAAGGCTCCTCCTGGTTATAGGTCTTTATCTGGGGCCAATTCTTTAAAACAGCAGCCTATGTCCTATGTGATCCCTAAGCTGGGTGTTTACGTCAGAATCCGGTTTTTACTCGTAGGCTCTTTGGGATCAGCCATCTGACGAAACGCACCCTATGGGGCACGGCTCCTGTTTTGGCAACCTCCCCAGTGTTCTCTGCACCCTATGTAATATTGTGTTACAAGTAGGTTGTAAGTGGGTTAGTGTTGGAAGAAAGATATGTATGTTTCTCAGTCTTGTTGACTGTAGTTAGGGGGCTTTCAAGTCTATTCACGTGACTGGGGGGCTCGTTGTAGTGTATGGTTTAGGGCTCATTCAAGTGTCGATGCTTAGAAATGGGCCTTCTCTTCTTCCAAGGGCTACAATGCTCTGGCTTTCTAGGTGAGGCAGGAGGAGCTGCTCCCTTGAGCACAGAAACTCTCAAAGCCTAAGCCCTAAACCTTGAAATTAGAACCCGCCAAACACACGAAACCTTGAGCACCACTACCGTGGTCAAGTAGTTGAGGATTTGTCAAACCACCCCACCTTTTACACGGTGTAGGCTCACGCAAGTAGCTTGCCCACAAAAGGCTGTTGACGGCCTTCATGTCAGGTACCTCCTAGTCTCCCCATAAGCTGTGTAAGCGTCACCACCGTGCAACTCCCCACCTAAGAGGTCCCTTACATACCCTATGAAACCTTAAATCCTAAAATCCTAAACCTTGCATGCCCTATGAAACCTAAAATCCTAAAATCCTACATGCGACACCTTGTATTATGGAATAGGAACTCTAGCCACAGGGAGCTAGGGGGATGTAAGGCCTGATGTAGGCCTAACCATAAACACCCCTTCCCTTGCACGTTGCGCAGATTGCCGTGATCTAAGTAGAGCACTAGGGGTTTGGGTTTCTGAAGCCGGAGAAGTCACGGCACGAATCCCAGCAGACACCCCGACCGCGAAGGTAAGCCAGACTGGCAGCCCTTTGCATTTTGAGGGGTTTGGTTAAGGGTTCCGGGTTTGGTACAGCTTTTCTGAACTTGGGTTACATGCTTTTGGAATACGGGTGCGGATTATGGAGAGCTTCAGGTGAGCGATTTGCTTTTTTAGAGGATTTGGGCCGACACTAGACCCTAAACTCTATCAGTGTTTAGGGTTTAGTACTAAGTGGGCCTGATCCTGCTGAAGCTCTTCCTGGCATTGTATCAAGTCGTCGTCCCAAAAGCTTTGTCCTCCCAATCATAGCAGCAGACAGCCAAGAAGGCTATACAGAAATGATAGAGTTTAGGATTTCAGGCTCGTATGCGTTTTTTTGGTAGGGTCACACGTACAGGAAGCCAGAAGGTATGCCAGTGGGCCATAGCAGGTGACTGCTGCAGAGTACACCAGGCAGGGCTTCGCGCAAGCGCAAACACGAGAAAGCCTGCATTTTTACAAGACTCTCCTTCTGTAAGGGTCCAAGGTACATAGCACATTGAATTAGTATATACTCCCAACCTATAAGTGGCGTTTTCTAGTATCATAATTCCAAAGTATATGAACATTGCATGTTGGACCCTCAGGGTTAGGGCTTTGTGGCCCAGAGCGTCCCAAAAATCATAGCAGCTTGCTGCAATAGAAGAGCATCAACCCTAAACCCTAAACCCTAAACCCTATCTTACAGGAGCTAGGGTTTCCTAACCCTACCCCCATACACCAAAAACTCTAGGGTTCAGGGCTTAGGACCCTAAAGCCTTTCAGCCTAAACCCTAGAGTTTCAAAGGGAAGTTCGCTGATAGCGCGTAAGTTTTTTTTTGTGTAGGGTCACTCCACTCCCCTCCCACTAGCTGTCCCCCAGTAACTGTCCTTAAAGGGGCTTAAAACTCACACCTGCACCTCAAAGTGGGTAAGCCCAAAACGCTTTAAACAACAACAGGCGAAAGATCCCACAATTCTACATACTTCGGGTGGTCCAGGTATCACCTTTTGCGGCAACTGCTACTGCACAACAGGGAACGACCTAAATTGTATGGGTAAGTCCTGCATGAGCTAGAGCCGGGTTGAGGCTCAAGGTTTAGGGTTTGGAGATAAGGGGTTTCAATTTATGGGTTAGGGATGGGGGCTTAGGGATTAGGGTTTAATGTGTATAGAGATTAGGATTTAGCGTTTAGGGTCTGCAGCATGGGGCCCCCAAGTTACAGACCTATGAAATGAGTCTTCTCGCTAAGGTTACAGTAATAGACTTGTCACCATACTTGTCCCCAGCGTAACCCACTCAAAACCCTAAACCCTAATCCCATTGAAGTCAAGGGCTCCTTTGAGAAAACGTCCTTCTACGCCTCGGGGGGATTGACCCGCCTCATGTCGCCAAGCCCCGCTTTGCAGACACGCACGGGTAGTTGTCAAAGCTTGTTTTGACGCCTACCGAGTGAACCAGGATCAGAACTTGAGAGGCCCTAAGGGTGTTGGAATGATGGGCTCGATACTTTAGGTGGACCCCCCACCCAGTAATAGTGATTTTGGGGGATAATAGGGATTATATTAGGATCCTCTTATATTCCTAGTATACCACTATTACAGGGTGAGGGGTCCTCCTAATCGATACTTGACGTCCGGAATGGCGTTTCGTATTGTCTGCCTTTGGAACTACCGTGTTACAGACTACGAAGGGGGCACTTGGACCCTAATGATTCAAGTGCCCAATGATCATCTAGTCACTACAAGTACCATCGGAGCCTTTTGGCTTTATGGGGGGAGACTAATAGAAGCTTCAAACAAGGAGAGGCCCCCAATAGTTATAAGAGGGCCCCTGGACCCTAAACCCTGCGCCCAAGAACCCCAAACACTAACCCTTAGCCTTAAACCCTGAACCCAAAACCCTGAACCCTTAATCCGTGAACCCCAACAGGTCTTTACGTGTCCCCAGGCTCACAGTTTCAAAGAAACCCAGCTGTGCCACTTTAACCCTGACCATACCTTAAGGCGCATTGGGGCTATATGAGCTATAGTCTAAACTCCCAAAAGGGGTGATGTAGGGGAATATAGGAAGCGATTATAAGGGTTATTAAGGGAGATATTAGGAGTTTAGACTATATTTCATATAGGCTTTAGGGTGTTTATATACTTATGTATAGAACTCTTAAGGGTGTACGAATAGGGAGGGGGGTTCAGGGTTTAGACCGGTTGTCTTTAGGATTTAGGCCTAAGCCTCAAGCCTAAAAGCTTGGAATCTTGGACCTTAAACCCTAAACCCTATTCAGATTTCAGTAAGCCACAAGGGTCCGTTGCAGCACCTCCGTTCTGAACTCAAAAGTGTTCATGGTCTGAGAGTTGACCTCTTCGCCGGTTTTAAAAATGGTTAGGGTTTAGGGTTTGGGGATGGTCGAACAATTGACTTTACAGCTTTTATTGTTTTAGTGCTTAACTTTTAGGGTTTAGGTGCGGGTTTCAGTCTACTGGAGTGTAGAAACTATGTCCAAGAACGTCCTAATTTCCCCCTAAATCTTAAGCCGTGATTCTAGGATCGCGCCACCAGTTCTAGTGTGCTGCTAGTTGTCCTCCTTCCACACTGTTTTCTTCACACTGTTATGATGAAGACTGTAGCCTTAGCACCTAGACCCTAATCCATAAAACCAAACACCCTGCTTTAATCTAATTCAGAAATAATTGAAGAGCAGCCCGAATACTTACCAGCATAATCTGAAACCATCCTCTAGAGATGTTGTACCACGCACGCCGAGCCCCAGAATGGCGAATCCGTCCCTAGAACCCCCCCCCATCAACATCAACATCTACTCAAGTTTACCCTCAACCCTAAACCCTAAACACCGTTTAGGGCTTAGGGTTGTCCCTTTGGTTCTCCACAGTCGGACTTGTCAGCCCCTGCCTTTACCCTAGCCGGAACTTGACAAGATCCTACTTGTTAGGGGGCGCAAAGGTTGGATGAAAGTTGGTGGGTGGAAGGATCCCTAGTATATACTCTACTATATGGTAGTTTCCCAAAATAAGGGGACCCAAATATAGACCCCAAAATACTATAGTCCTTATTATAGGGACCCCCAAACGGGTAGCCCTAATTTTGGGAAACTACCATATTGGTTATTTCCTATATCCCACCTCTCTGTACCCCGCCTTTTGAGCCCTCTAAACTTGTCCTTTTGTTATGATTGTGGACACAGCCGCGGAGTCAACTTATCTGAGTCCAGTTTCCATTTCAGTCTCCGTGGTCTTGTCCATTACATGTTCCATTAAGTGGTATTCTTAAACCTTATGCATCCGGACTATCCTACCAAAGGCCAGAACCAATCCTGGTTTAGACTCTAAACTCTAAGCTCTCAACTCTAATCCCTGGGCCGAAAAATCTTGGCTTTTACTTAAAACCCTAGGCCCGCAACCCTAAACTCCAAACCTGAAGCCGCAAAGATCCTGGTTAACCTAAACCCCAAACCCTCCGCCTCTAGAAGCCTAAACCCTCAGCCCTCAAAATCCTGCTTTAGACACTAAACCCGGAACCCTCAGCTCCAACGATCCTGGTTTCAACCCTAAACCCTAAACCCTAAGCCATATATCCCATACATTTTCCTATTCATCCCATATATCCCCCTATATAACCCTATATATACACACACATACATACACATATGTGTATGTATATATATATTAATTTATCCCCCCAAAGATCCTGGTTTAGATCTGGATGGTGCAAAAGGCCGCCATGCACAGTATCCGCGCCTGAAGCGCCATGGACCCGGGCCAAGGTTGCCTACAAGATGCCAAAAAAGAAGGGTTTAGGGTTCAGGGTTTAGGGCGCAGTTTAGTGCAGTTAAGGGTTTTAGGGGCGAAGGTTGTTCAGGAAAATCAGGATCAACAACGTTACTTAAGGGGTAAGTTTGGGGGTGTAGGTGGGCGTAGTAGGGGAGCTCAGAAGGTTAGGGTCTTTGAGGACGCCCCCCAGGTGGGTAGTTACCAGGCAGGTACCTCCGTAATTGTGAGGTTCATGGAAGACCGGTAGAAGGGCAATGGGGCTATATGAGGTCCTTAAACCCTCAACCCTAAAAGATGCCCACCTGATACCTAGTCACATGGAGGTTTCACTACTCAAAAATTTAGGGACAGTATGAAATATGGGGTATTATGGGGTTAGAGTTGAGGTTTTAGGGTTTAGGGTAGGGGGGGTTTAGTAGAGGGCCTGAGGTTCAGTGTAAAAGTTTGTAGGATTTAGGGTTCAGGGTAGACGTTTGTGGGTACAAGGCTTGGTAGAAGCGTTTTCAACCCTAACCCTAAACTCTAAGCCCGAAAACCTAAAACTTAGCGCCCCCTTTACCTTGACTCCAAACCCGGGTGATCCTTATTTGCAGGGCCGCCAGAATTCTGATGTGCATCGGGACGTGACTGAGATCAGGCTCTAACCACCACACTGCGTCTAAGTTGACAATACCTTGGAATTTCATTACCCCAAGCCCAAGAGAGAACAGCAGTTGTAACTTTTGAAAGTGGCCCAACACGAAGCCACTCGACCCCAACCCTGACATTACCGCTGAGGATCTCCAACTTTGAGCGCCTGAATTGGAGCCGCTCCACGGACGAGGTGCTAACCCAAAGTGTCCATTGTACCGTTGTAGTAACCAGGGTTTATAGTCCCCCTTAAGTAGATAGAATATGACTTTGGCTATATTAGAAGGAGATCCCCTATACCCCATATTCTATCTACTTAAGGGGGACTGTAGGGTTTAGGGGCCGGTGGGTGCCAGGACCGGCGCAGTATGCGTTCCCATGACATCGATGAACGGGGCCTGGATGAACGAAAACCAACAACCCCCGAACAATCAGAACATAGGCATTTCGCCCTAAAACTATGGGTACCAAGCCTCTTACCACCTGAGTGGCATAAGCCCCCAAAACAGGAAAGAAACACACTAACATGCGAAAGTGCGCATAGCAAATTCCAAGGACCCAATTGGCCTTGTGGCCTTTGTCGAGTAGAGCAGCAAGTGCAGTTTCTCCATGGGTGGCCGTGAACGAATTAAAGCTGAGTCGTTTACGAGAGATAGTAGAGATAGGGATATGAAATTTAATCTTTGGGTCTTGATTGGGCGGGTGCTTGCATTTGTTGGATCCTCTTAGTGACTTTGCAGACCATTTGAAGATGTGATTTTGCAGACCTGGATAAATCAAAACGCCTGTGGTCTCAACTTCTTCGCTTTGAGGCTTACATCTGAAAAAGGACACAAACATCTCTAGCAGCACAGAACCACGAACGATTGGATTTGGGTTTTGGCTGCAGTCGGCCGTAATGTTGAACCCCTGACGAAGTTCCTGTTTTCGGGTCTCTGGCTTACATTCATAAGTTCTGAGTAGCGAAGCTGAATTAGCTTCTTACCAAAGGCACCGGAATGTAGGTCTAACTAGATTGCAGTTCTTCTGAAATTGAGGAGTTCGACATCTACTGGGCGTCTGTCCATAATGCCCTGGCCTCGTGTTGGCCTTTGGCGCAGTCTCTTGACGGGCTTCGAGGAAAGGCTGTTCTTCTTCATATGACTCATAGAAGTCAACATCGAAGATCAGTTGCTCTACTTGTAAGATGTTTCAGGAATGGAGAGTTGCTTGGACCAAGTTTCCTGGGGCATCTTGCGGTGCATTCTTGGGGTCAGGGGATTATATTGGAAAGATACCTTCGATCCTACAAGCCCCACTGAGTATCGCATGATTGGGACGCCTACAATGAGGTGCGCTAATGTCAAGTTGGGTCATAACAGGGATACTTATGAGGCCTATTCATGAGTTGAAGCTTCAGGGGACTTGGTAAGTAGTTTATGAATGAGGCTATGAGCAGGCTAGGCCGCGTCAAACTTATGACCCCCTTGAATTGCCTAAACCCTAAGCCCTAAACCCTAAGCCCTGAACCCTAAATCCTAAACCCAACCCTAAACTACTCAGAGTCCCTTCCTCAGTCCCCTGGGCCTCTACGTACTGCTATTCTCCTAGGGTTGCAGTGGCCTCAATAGCGGCGGCGTGGCCCCTTAATAAGAACCCACAATCATCTAACCTTCCTTTGATATCCCCAGAGTATCTAACTAAGGGCACGCCATACATCCTTCTATTTCGGCAAAGTGACTTTAGTGCCACGCACTAGGCCCCGAATGCTAGTGAATACTGCCTGGAACTCAAAGGTAGGAAAGCAAATAATCGCCCAACAAAAACACCTAAAAACAGCCGAAAGGCCACAGAAAATCAGAGACTTCAAGCTGCAACCCCAATCCAGTGGTCTTCTCGCGATTCGCAACCCGAAACTAAACGCTGCCTGGAATGGAATCTGCTCCACACAAGAGCTGGATATTCCAAGATGGATTTTGTCACTGAACATCTTTGGAAGATCACATGTAAGGAAACGCGTGTGCTTTGCATGTCCCAAACATTTCAAAGTCCTACAAGGAGGAGTCCTCTAGGACTAGTTGGGTAATAAGCGGGTTGTGCCAAGGACAGGTATGGTTATGAGTCCTTCAAATTTGAATCTTGGGACGTAGCAGTATAGCGATGTAGCTCGGACGCCCCGCCGGCTCTGTACTCCACGAACCCTGATGAAGAAGCGTGAAAACTGCCCATGGGCCTCAACATGATGTTGATGATTATTCAGGCCCCGATATTAGCCCTAAGTCCTTGAAGCCTGTGAGATTTCTCCAGGCGTACCTTAAGCCCAAAGCTTGGAACGATGAGCCTTTACATTTCGCCGGGACGTCATCTCATAAAACCAGACCTTAAACCCTGAACCCTGAATCCTAAACCCTAAATCCTAAATCCCTAAAGCCCAAACCCTAAACCCTAAACCTCTACGGTCTAGGTGCGGCCTCTTTTCAACCCAGAGAATGCCCTGAAACGACTCAAAGATGGACAGGCGCCATCTGCCAAATAGCCGAGATCTGTGGGTTTTAGGTAACGACTTCTAGTAGAATAATCCCAAAGTATATGGTGATGGTACACTGGAGCGTTAGGGTGTGGGTTAAGGGTCTGAACTTTGCGGTCAGAGGATGTTTCTCGTGCAGGTTTGAAGTCTGAGGGGTGGATTTCGAAACCTCCCACTTGGGATGGGGCGTGTAAAGCTCTTGAGGTGTCTGGGAGGGTGACTACGCCGAGGTGCCCCCTGCTTACCCTAAACCCTAAACCCTAGGTTTAGGGGTTGCTTCTATTGCCGGGGCAAAGTATTGTCATAAGTCCTTTAAACTGTACCTCTGAGACTTATTTATTTCTTGAAATAGGGATCCCCATTTCAAATCCCTGTAATTGGGCTGCATGCCCCCGGCAAGTTCTTTTCTATATTCCGAAACATTAAATGCAAGTTTCCAAAATTTCGAGGCCCTTTGGGGAGTGCATTATAGTATATCAATTGGTGTCCATACTGACTATAAGCCCCCCCCATTTAAAGTATAATCTACAGGCCCCAATTGCTTGTGGAAACTACCACTAGATTAGCAGCAGCAGCTACAACAACAACGAAACACATCACAACAACAAGGTTGAACTACAAGTTGGGGCCCCCTAGTTACATAACTCTACTTATAAGTCCTATAACTAGAAATTATGGAACTTAAGCATATTTAGCCCAACTTATAACCCAACTTATAACTAGGGGCCCCTCCCTGTACATTAGTCGGGCCATAGCCTGCAGTGTTTAGGTGTTTATTGTTATCTTTTTTTGGATTTGCGGGGTTGAGGGTTTCGGGATTGCAGGGTTCCAAGAGAAAAAGGGTTCAGGATTCAAAGGATGGGATGACATTTCAAGCAGCATGCTTCTTTGATCTTCTTGGTTCTCCTGCTGGAGGTCTTTGAAGTCATCCTGTTATAGCTCATGAGCAAAGCCATTTCCTGTTTGTACTTCCTACATTCTGGGAAGACCATAGGCTTGCCAAAGCTACATTCTGGTTGTAGTAGTGTACTACCTGTGATTGGGCGCGTTAGTAGGGGCTCCGATGAAGCTTAGGGATTAGGGTAGAAGTCTTGCAGACCGTGAAGCACTAACCTCTCAAGCGTGTTGCACCAGCAGCTGGTAAACCATTACCCCAACCCCTAGTATCCCCCTTCATATGCCCTATAATAGTCCCCCATTTAATTCCCTATATACACCCCTTTAAAGAGTTTAGACCCTAAACCCTAAACCCTATATAATCCTTATAACCTCTATATAATCCCTATAATCTCCTATATACTCCCCTTAAGGAGTTTAGACCATGGCTCAGGTGGTAAACCACTACCCCAACCATTACGAGCTGACTCGGAAGGCCTTTCATATGGGAGTTTCCCTTAATTAGTGGTACCTAGTGGTACCTTTTTGGGGGTCCCTATAGGAAGGACTATAGGGTTTAGGGTTTAGGGGAATATATTAGGGTCCCAATTATTTTGGGAAACTACCATATCCTTCGGTGTGGGATTTGAGCGCGTAGTCAAAAGTGGTGATCTTTAAATTCTAGCCAATGATCTTGAGGACCGTATTTTACTAGGGACCCAGAAAGGCACCATACATCTAGGAACCCTCCATATTTATGGAGTGGAGGGATGAGGGTTGAGGGACAGTTGTTTAAGGCCCTAAAGCCCTAAACCCTAAGCCTCAACCCCCCCCCCCGTCTCCCTTTCCCCTCCCCCCCAGGATTGTTGCTCTAGACTCTTGGGGTTCAGAGCCGATTCGTGAATTAAGAGTCAGGGTTTAGGGTTTAGGGGTGTTTTTCTGGCTGTTTGAACTTGGGTTAGAATTTGGTTACAGTAGGGATGAAAATGGGTATAAGGTTGAAGTTATGGGACCTGTGAAGGTACAGTTATGTAACTAGGGCCTTAGGCAAACCTAAGCCCTACGCCCAAAATTCTAAACCTTAAACCCCAAAACCTCTAAACCCCTAAACCTCTGAACCCTAAACCTTAGGATTGGGGTCCAGGTATAGCTTGCGAAGTGCTCTCCAGCAATTATGTGGGGACCGGGCTGGGCATTTTTTTGCAAGTGCACAGTTTAGGGCTCAGGGTGAAAGGTTTAGGACCTAAACCCTAAATCCTAAACCCTAAACCCTAAACCTAGTAAGTTCAGGGTAATCACCGCCCAATTGCGCGACATCTCAGCCCTCTAACGTGCTTTACTAGCTACAATAGTGTTCGACTTACTTTAAACCCTAGATCCTAAATTCTAAACCTTCAACCCCACATTCTAAACCCTACGCCCTAAACGCTGCATCCCAAAGTCTAAGCCCTAAAACTTCAGGTAGGCTTTAGTAAGCCTTTGTCCGGCCCAGGGTTTCTGAACAAGGTGTGGTGATGGGTGCTTTTCAAACCTACTTTACAATCGCGGCCCTGCGAGTCCAAAGTAAATGACATTTTTTATTTACTCCAAAAGACCTCGTCGCGATTTCTAGTGTAATGCTACCAAAGTATATGTGGTAGTTTCCCAAAATAAGGGGACCCCAATATAGATCCCAAAATATTAGAATCCATATTATGAGGGCCCCCAAAACGCTACGCCTTATGTTGGGAAACCTCCATGTTTCTTGTATACTGGACCTTCTGGGTGCTAGTTCATACACTGCGAGCAGATTTCTGGCGGAACTGTAGAAAATAAGGGACACTTCAGAACCTACCGACCAACCATAGACTTGCCAGGAAGGACACTGCCTGTAAACTGCTCCTAGTGCTAGCCCTCCACTTCAACATGGAGGTTCACGGCTGAATTTCCAGAACTGTCTGGGTAGTTTAAAATGGAGTTGGAGATGTATCTGGCAATTGCATCGGTTTAGCACGCTCACGGCAAGAAGGGGCCCAATGGAAAGTCCGGGAAAATGTCGAACCAGGGCTTGTGGAGACAGATGCAGTGGTCCTGTGGGCTGGACTTGCTAATGTTGGCCACGCAACGCCACAGACAGAAGGAAGGCACCCCACTCCGCCCCCCCCCGCCCCCC
>CAJNIZ010008174.1:3645-15041 GCA_905231905.1 Symbiodinium pilosum
CCCTTTAAGGAGTTTAGATTATGACACATGTGGCTTTACAGGCCTATGCAGGGGTTGAGGTTTATGGGGTTTAGGGTTTGGATTTTTGCCGGGTTCCACGTTCAAGGCGTGCTTTTCAGGCAAGGGATGTTTCGGGCCGTGCATTTTGCATCGAAAGGGGTTTCCGGTCAGGGTTGAGATAGGGAAGACTGCATTGTAGGGCAAGTAGAAACAGCAAGTTGAGCTTTAGCCATTAGCAGTCGTGTGATACGCCGCTTGAAATTGAACACCCGACATTTCTATCGCTGCACACGGCCTGTGCAGCTTACCCTTGTACGCCCAGGATTCAAGGAAACCTCTTGTCCCTTAGCTGCGTCAGCCTTCATCAACGAATGCGGCGATGACGGCGTTGGTGCCAATAAGTCGAGCGCTGTCATCACTTTCGGGGTGCTCGCCTGCGGCCATCTGGAATTTAAAGCTTCGTTTCCGGCGTCGCGGCCCTGAGGATCCCGCGAATGCCGGCTCTCATGCTCATTAGGCACCCTTGACCCTCTCCGCAGCAATCGCACTGAAAACCAGAAGTCTGCAACCTGCCAACCCCACACAGCAGTTCCTAGACCCCAAATCCACCCCCCCCAATCCCAAAGCCAGAATCCGCAACGCTTCAGGAGAACTTTGCTAGCCGCGCTGCTTTCCAGCACCAGGGCTGCTGCATCCCGCCAACGGCCACACCTTCGGACATCCGTAGTTCAATGGCATCTTAAGAAGTATATAAGAATCATAACCGCCATGGTTTCTGTCATAGCGGCGGCAGTCGCAGGGCATTGTAGTAGTAATTGTGGTGGTAGTGGTGGTAGTTGCTGTTCTTCTTGTAGAAGTGTCAGACTAGGAGTGCCTCTCATCCCCTCCACCTAATAAGAATGACCCCCCCAACAATACATATGATCCCCTGATGAATAATGGTACTGTGGTACCATATTGGGGGGGAACCATATTGGGGGGGAGCATGATGATGAACATTCCTGCACCATATCGGGAGGGTTTGTTACAAGGGGGAGGGTATTGGTGATGTCAACCCACCCGCTTACAAGTGTTGCGCGGGGGTCTCTGGTCTTTGCCGGCTCAGGCATGTGATCTGGACGGTGTCTCACACCCCTCTGTGTATATATACCCTCAACCCTCTAAACCCTGTCTCATGTTGTTGAGTAATCCTCTTTCGGCTTCTGGTTTGTCTTCTTCGAGATCCGTCACGTATTCGTATGGCACGCCAATCTTGAGCCTGTTAGAATGGTGTGCCCTAGGTTTAGGTTTAGGGTGTTCTTCTACCATGCTTTGGGGTTTGCTTTTCTAGCCCCTTGAGAACACGTGACCAGTAGATGCCCATTTAGCTTACAGCAGCCCATGCTCCACGTTCAGCTGGGGTAGCGCTTTAGTTAGCACTGTCAAGACTCTTTGTGTTTGTATTTTTCTGCCGCAACTCTTCTCCCCGCTGAATCCCCATAGGGCTCCAAGGCCATAAGGATAATACCTACGGTATCGGGCCGTATGATCTATGGCACCTATGTTTTGCGATGATTGGGGCCCTAGGGAATGACCTGTCACGTTGCAAGGGCTTCCCCGACGAACCTGGCCAATGCACCAGCTGCAGCGTTCGTCACAGAGCTTTCTCGGTATGCCTGACATGACTACTATACCCGGACCCCTACACATTTTAGGTTTTCTTGGGCTAGGGCTTAGGTTTTAGGATCCAAAAACCTGGAAACTTTCAATAATCCAGCTTCTCCCTGACAATTCGTAACAAAGGCTCTTGATTACCCCAACCCTTTAATGAGGACCCTATAACTGTCAAAGGACTGCAGAAAGGTCCTGAATCTTAGGGGTTGGGGTCACTACAGCCCCTCATTACCATCCTTGGCCGATCCTTTAGGGACTTTAAAGCTCTACGAGCTTCAAACTCCAACCCAGCCTTCTTTTCTTCATGTCCGGGGCTTCAGCCGTAGGATTCTTGAGGGCCGGAGGCTTGGCAATCTAAGCCCAGATCTGTTTAGGGTTATAGGGATTTGGGTGATGATCTCCCCAGAATTGCTAAGATTGCAAAACGACCCTCTAGGGACTTTAGGAGGGACCCCTAATAGGGACCCTTAATCCCATTACCATATATAACCCTTATATAGTCATTACATTACCCCTATATCCCCAGGTAGTCCCCATATTAACCCCCATAAGCTACAAGGGTCCCTATTAGGGGTTCCTCCTAAAGTCCTTAGAGACCCGGTTTGCTTTAATGCGGAGGGTCGCCTGGCATAAAGCCGCCGCCCTGGTCCAGCTGCGGGCTGTCGCAGATGTGGCAAGGATCGCGTTCCTGGGTGGAAGGGTTGAGGATTGCAATACTTTAGGTGGACCGCCCACCCAGTAATAGTGACTATAAGGGATAATAAGGATCATATTAGGGTCCTCTTCTATTCTTATTATACCACTATTACAGGGTGGGGGGTCCTCCTAACTTATACTCTTAAACCAAGGCTAGCATTTCGATCTTATACGAGGGTCTAGGATATACGAATGGACATTTAGGAGTTTAGACTTGCGGCTTTTGATGGCGCGTCTCCAAACAAGGCCGCTGCACTCGGATCACAAAAATGTATGGGGCCTTCTGCTGGGTACCCCAGAGCAAGACACTCCCCGGTAGCACACCAAGTCATGATGGCGCGGTGGCTGTAGGCCGGCCGAATTTGTTGCTACATGCCATAGCACCCTAAACCCTAAACCCTAAGCCCTAAACCCTAAAACCCCTAAAACCCTAAGCCATCCCGAAGCTCCCTGAAGCAGACAATGCTTCTCGCGCATGTTCCCATCCTTTTCTTTAGGGTTTAGGGTTTAGGGTTCGGCAAACCTGTGAGACTCGTTTAGAGCCCCGGCAAAGGTTAAGGTGAGCCGACCACGTGTCCCTTTTCATACTGGCTTCACGTGTATACTCACATTTATGAAGCCCCGCCAATACCTATACCCACAATTATAGTATTCCCGGAAAATGTTAATTGTTTAGGGACAATGGTTTTACTCAGATTTGGTCAGACTTAACTTTGATTCTGAGTAGATGTTCAAACCTACATTTTTGGCACTGTTATTCCGGGGCCCGCCCAAAAAAGGAGATAGATCAATCTGGGGGGGGGGGGTTTTGCAATTGCGAAGCCCACATTAAGAGATTATATATGGGGATGTACAGGAGATATAGGCCCTTTGGAATTCAAGAGGATTATATACTACGGATTTCCTGGCTCCATCCTCAAAGCGTGGAAATGACAGGGCCCCGACGTCTTCAAGTTCTGCGTCGTAGCGCACCGCAGCAGTTCAACAGCACTTCGCCAGAAGCTGGCCTTGGAGAACAAGCAACAAGTCCCTGTTCCCCAGTAGCCCCATAAGAATGAGCTTATCTTTTTTCCTCAGGTTCAGCTTTAATAAGGAGACCCCATAACAGACAGTGAAAAAGGGCAAAACTGGGGGACCCAGAAGGTAGTTTTCAAGCGGATAGTTACTAGGTGGGTACCCTTACATAAGACGGCTTATATACAGCTTATATGGGGCACTAGGCGGCTATGTAAGGCTTCTATGGGGGAAACTACCCACCAGAAACTTCCTTAGAAAGGCTTGATGCCGTTTGAAGAAGCCTGAACTCGGAACACTGGAGCCTCAGCCCCTCCATCCTTAACTCAGAAGAGGCTGCAGGTATGGATGCCTTTTAGTAACCCCAAGTAACTGTTCTTATCTTCTCTTTCCATTTGCGCATTGATCCATTCATTCATTCGTTCGGTGTTCGTTTGTTCGTTCGTTAGTTCATTCATCCATCCATTCATTGATTCATTCATCCATTCATTTATCCGTTCATTCATTCATTCATTCGTTCGTTCATCCATTCATTCGTTCGTTCGTTCATTCATTCATTCATTCATTCATTCCATTCCATTCCATTCCATTCCATTCCCCATTCCATTCCATTCCATTCCATTCATTCATTCATTCATTCATTCATTCATTCATTCATTCATTCATTCATCATTCATGCATTGCTTCCCTACTTAACAACCAGCAAGCAGACCGCAGAATCTGGAACTTTCAACCTGAACATCTTAGTAGCTTCCATTTGCTTTTCCATTCCAAAGCCCTGCGTTATCTAGCCTCTGTAATCCCTATATCCTCTTTAAAGGGACCTTATACACCCTCAGACCTAAACCCTCTACACCCTTTGTAATTCCTATATCCCCCTAAACCCTAAACCCTAAAGCCTAAACCCTAAAACCCCCTTAAAGGGACCCTACATAACCTAAACCCTAAACCCCCCCCCTTTAAGAAGAAGTTGCCCCACTGCAGCACGCCGCTGCGGAGCTCCAGCTCGCCACGTCGGGCCGCAGGTCCCAGGCCAAGCCTTACGACTCGCTTTCTGGGGTTTGGGGCTACAATACGCGGTTATGTAGGGATTATATAGGGCTGTGTAGGGATGTGTAGGGGCTCTGTAGGGATTATATGGGGCTGTGTAGGGATATGTAGGGGCTATGTAGGGATTATATAGGGCTGTGTAGGGATATGTAGGGGCTATGTAGGGATTATATAGGGCTGTGTAGGGATATTTAGGGGCTATGTAGGGTTATGAAGGGCCGTGTAAGGATTAGATGGGGCTATGTAGGGACATGTAGGAACTATGTAGGGCTATGGAGGGCCATGTAGCGAGGGGCTATATATGGTCATGTAGGGACGATATAGGCCATGTAGGGTCATGTCGAGGTTATATACGGCTATATGGGATTATAGAAGGTCATTTAGGGGGATATATACACGTGTACGGCTTTGCAGGCCCAGAAGCACTCCACAGGTGCAGGGTTCAGGGTTTAGAGGCTCTGCTTATGATTTCGCTTTGGGATTAAGGGCTTCAGGCTTGGAATTTTGGGCCAACCAAGTAAATCTCAGGTCTCTTCACAAGCATGAATCCCTCTAGAACCATATAGCCCCATATTAACCCTATATGATAACACCATATAACCCTATATGACCCAATATAGCCCTATTTCACCCCTATATGATCCTATAATGCTCCACACCAATAACCACTAATCGCCACACAGGTGGCACAACTCCAACGAACAGGGCCATTTCTCACTCAAGACCACAAATCAAAGACGTGGGCGTTGGGGGCGGAGCTTTGGGTTATGATCTGGGGTACATTGCTTGCCAGGAGGGCCTACGCTGCTGGGGGGCTTGGGCTCTGAAGAGTTTACTGCGAGTATGCGTGGCTTAGAAGTTCGGAGCCTTGGGCTGAACCCAGAAGCTCTGAAAATGGCAGCTCCAGTTCACTTTCCATTTGATCCTCAATTATTGGCGTACTATCCCTACACCACTAAACACTCGGAACTGTTGATCCGTGTCTTCAGGGGGGTTCGGGTCAGGTCTGGGGCTCGGGAGTTGTGACATGCGGCTAATTCAGCAATATTTAAAGACTCGTCTAAACGGACTGTATCTGGGCAATGTGGTGGTTATGAAGAACTCGACGGCACAACATTATGTAGGAGTTATGTCAGAGCAGCTTTAGGCTTTAGAACCTCAAAGCGGCATGAACAATGAGTCCTGCAAGCTACTGAGAGTATCTCCGAAACCTAACCAAGAAGGACGTGGGTTTTACCATCAAGGGCTGCCCAAATGGCTGTTTATGGAGTCTCATCCTTTCATCATCCCTGATAAGGCTTAACATCCCTTATCCGGTTACCTCTGTAATCCTGGGCCACCTGAGCCAGCCATTGGGAGAACATACCTGAATAAATACCAACATCATCTTGAGGTGTATGATGTACCGCATGCTATACTTATACAAGGAGTCATACTCTACAATTACTTAAGCTTCTACATTACAGGTCAGAGTTATCCATTACCTCCAGCTTTGAAGATGTGACGTCTCTTTCTTGCAGGTGCCGTGCTGTAGTTGTTAAGGATCATCTGGAGCTGTTCCACCTGGCTAGTATTCCAATGTCCTTAAAGTTCCTCATTTGGCAAAAAAGCACTATATGAACCCTCTTGTTGATGTTCGAGACAGCTTCAAGTGGTTGAAGGGCTCATGTAGGGCATATTTTTGGTGCTTAGGTGTACAACGCTATGTGAGATTGAGGCGTCTTGCTAAAGAGGTCTAAGGAGCTGACGCAAGGTTTAGTGTTTACGATTTCACAAACCCGCCGGGTCGCTTTGCAGCAAATGTAGAGGCTCTTGCCACAGACCACCTGCATGCAGAACCAGCCAAGGCAAAAGCTCATCATGGTGACACCAAATGGATGCAGTACTTCTTGAAACACCGGGAGCAAGTCTTCAAGCTTACAGGACATCCGCAACCAACGCAACCACGGCTCCGTCCGTGCTTACCAGCCGAAAACAAAGCCGAAAGCACAGCCGAAAGCACAACATGGTGGTGAAAAATATGAAGCCTAAATCCCACATAATCCCTATATAACCCCTAATAATCCCTACATGACCCCTATACAAGCAACGAGGCTGCATTGTGCAAGGATTCCAAGCACCAAAGCATACTACAAATCCTCCTCTTGCCTAGGGGCTTGATTTGCCGGCGCTGATTTCTGCATTGCGAGCCGGGACATCTGGTCGAATCTGGCAGGCCTCACATGGCAGTTTCCATACATAAGCGGACTGCCAATATAGACCCCAAAATACTATGGTCCTTATTCTCCCTAACTTTGGGAAATCCCCGCATCTCACCCTTGCGTTGAAGAACGAGGGGCACACTATCCAGGTCAACCAAGGTTGGGTCTAGGGTTTAGGTTTTAAGGTTTATAGTTTAGGTTTTAGAGCTGCAAGAGGGTGTGTTGCACATCATCAACTGACAGAAATGCCGCACTACTCCAACCCTGTCAGATTCTCAGGATACTCGGCTGGCTCTGCAGAATAGGTCTATAGGATATCGGCAACCAACTCTAGGGATCTTAAACAGGTCCATATGAATCTGAATACTATCATCCTTATTCGATTGATGCATAATCCCAGTTTCCGTGTCATGTTGCATGCTCATTTCAATCTGATTCCATGGTTGGGATAATGTATCCCTGTGTACCTAGGCAGAGAGTTGTAAAGGTGTGATCCCCACCTTCATCTGCTCAAGGTATTCGCTGGATTTCGGCCATGATACTGCCTGAGGCATCTTGAAATCAAACTCAAGGGATTGTTTCGGCATGCTCTTTTGAGAGCTCTTATGACGAAAACACATTTAAGTACATAGAGTTCCGCACAAAAGCCAGCACTTGAAATGCTCTTGCATCCAGGTACTAACGGTTCTAGCTTGCATTCTGCAAGCAGTAAGGATTTGGTTGGAATTTACCTTCAACATTTTTTTCAGACCGGACTGCTCTTGCACAAGCACTCACGAAGCCCAGAAAAGGACCTACGCGCTACCCTTCAATTTTGCGTAGAGGCCATACAGTACCTATGGTGGCCCAGTAGTGTTGCACTGGCTTTAGTGAAGAGATCTTGAATAATGTTTGTCGGCCGCCGCTTACTCACTTTCAGGCCATTGTTGGGAAAACCTTGAAGAATGTGTTTTGGATGTGGGTGGCCGAATCCAAAACATCCACTTTAAAGTAATCCTCAAGGGAAGGAGCCTCATTGAGGACGTCTCATTTTCAATTTTCTGGAGCCCCTATTGGTACGGGGGGGGTATAGAGCTCAGAGAAGGTGCAACATTAACAATCTTAAACTGACTGGTGCTGAGGGGAAATAGGAGAGTGCGTCCCTATAACTATCCCTAACAAATCCCCACATCTACCCCTCTGTTACCCATATTCCTTCCTGCGCACTCCCCCGTACAGTGCACAACAATGACTGAACCCAAAGCTCAAGCCCTAATGTCTGCAGCTGGAGGGCCTTGGCAGCCTTCGCACCCAGTACCTGCGTAGGCTGCAAACCGCGCTGCCGAGCGAAATTGAACAAACCTGCTGTGACGGGAGCTTTTTACGTTTCAAAAGTGCGGTCCCGTTTAGGGTACCCGCCTATGGTACCCTGAATACTCCCTTGAATTTTGTATGATCATGGGAACCCATCAAAAAGCGATCATAAAGTTGACAAGGGTCAGGGGCTTGGAGTTCAAGCAATTGGAATTCAAGGGTTTCAAGGAAGTGCTATTTCTATTGCTGCCAGCACTATTCACATAAAACTGGCCCTTCTTGGCTAAACTCTGCAAATACGGCACTTGATAGCCGAAAGAAGTAAAGAATGCTCGAAGCTTTGCCTTTCGGGATTTCCTTCAAAAAGCGCGTGAACTAAGTTCCGAAGCAGTAAAAAGAAACCAAAGGCTGTTGGAGAAACACCCACGGCATCACCATGACCGAAAAAGACCGCGCTTTGATTAAGAATTGCTAACTGCAATCCATAAGCCATTTGACATACGCACTCACCAACATTCCTAAGCCACACCTTCACGTATCTAAACACGCTCACCGATACCAGGTTTCTTGCACGTGCGAATTGACTGCCACCTCAGCAGGACGGGGTATTTGTATGTATATAGAGTACATATACTTGTGTGCAGACTTCACGGGATCCTTATGGGCACCCACTTCTCGCCTTCCACCTTAAGCACCAGTGAGTAAAACCTTTGGCTTGGCTGGAGTCTGCCTGTGGCCGCCGCGCCACCAGAAGCCGAACCAATAGTGATCGAATCCTTTGCGACAAGGGGCTCTCAAGATTTAAGATCTTCCAACTGTGTAGCCTGTACTATGAGGCACACGATTAGGCTAGACTATTGGCCTGGATACAGCTTTTCAAATCCATTCATAAATGGTAGTTTCCATTTTCTTTTTCCATTCTCCCTATACCCTGTATAGTATATTCCCATATTCCTTCCCCCCCTCCCCCCGACCCAACCCCCAAACCAGGGACAGGGGAGACCTGGAGTTCTTTGGGACTCCTCCAAGGCTTTGGGCTCAAGGCTTCAGCATCCAGGGCTTGACGCTAGAGCCACTTGTGTGTAATTCGGATCAGCATAATGCTTCATGCATGTGGCGTGACTGGAATAGACTAGGGTCTTGGAGTGGGGTATGACGTATAAGGGCATTTCAAAATGGTGCTAGCAACCTTCCATTCTGCTACATAGTCATGTTCAGCAAGATGTTGCAGGAATTGCCTCTTCAAGTGCCAGGAACTTACCAACACCTCCTTCGTATCAGAGACTTTTTGACGTCGAACTTATTCTGCTAAAAAATTTCTTGCTGTTTCTACTGTTATTACTATTGCTACTGCTATCCTTTATATATCAAGATAATCAAGCCCTAAAGTTGTTGGTGCTGTCCAAGCGGCCACTAAGTCTGCTGGAGCCCCAAATAGCAGTATCTGAGCCATGCGCCTCTCAGGCAAGAGCTGCAAGGGGCCAACGAAGTAACAGAAACACAACCCTGATGCGTCAATACTTTTGATACCCAAAAACCTGCATGATCCTAGTATACGACATGTAGCAACACGATTCCCAAGGTTTAAGGTACGTAGGGTCATGCGGAATCTTTAGTATCCACCGCATCTGCTTCTGAAGTTTCATGAGCGTATTACGAAATACTTGTGCTGAATGGCAACTAATTAAAGGGGAACCTGGGCTGATGAGACACCTGGTTCCAAGTAGGTTCCAATGCCTCTCGCCGATCTAGAATCTAGTGGGCTCAGCTCCACGGCGTGGGCTGCGTGCGATTTGCAGAAACTAGGGCAAGAAGTGGATCCCTTACCCTGCAATCACTGCTGCAATCTCAGTGTCCATCTCATTGTCCATCTTCTTCTCCACTTGATTCTCCACTTTGGGGGAAAATCCCTAAATCCTACATTATCCCATCATCCCATGTAATCCTTACATAATCCCTACGCAACCCATACGTAAGGAACGAGGCCTCCCGGCCCTAAACCCTAAGCCCTCATAACCCCCCTGAAACCCCTATATAGTCCCCCTTAAGTAGGTAGAACATGGCTTTAGGTATATCACAATAAGACCCCCCATACCCCATATTTTATCCCTACACCCCAAACTCCAAACCCCAACCCCCCAACCCTAAACCCCAAACCCTTAAGGGGAACTATAAGGACTGAGACTTCCCGGCCAGATATCAGCTCTCGCCACCGCGCCCAAAGCCGCACTGGCCATCGTCGCGTCGGCACAGCGCTGGGCAATGAGCGTCACCTAAGCAAGTAGACCTACTAGATTCAGGTTTTAGGGTCAAGGGTTGACTACAACCCCGCTTTAGGATTTGGGGTTTAGGATTTAGGGTTCAGGATTTGAAGGTTTAAGTAAGGTTAGAGGAACTTAGCAAATATACACATACATATATGTATGCCCATAACCCCTAGACACCATGCATGAACCCCAGTTCTGCCCATCCTTAATCAACTCACGAAATCCCCCTGACCCTCAGTAGGCACGCCCCAAACCTTACGAGAGTGAGCAGGATTGTCCTAGCCAACGTTGCAGGCAGCAGTTTGTCTATCTGGGACTAGCGTTTGGCATTACAACAGCATGAACTTGTCGATTGCAGACCGAGACATTGTATTCTCACTCCGCATTGGGGTCCCCTCGGCCTCCCCCAAGCCCACTGCTGAGCTTCTACCACTGAGGAAGCTCCAAACTCAAGACAAGGACTTTGATGCTTTCATCTGATGTCATGGATCCCTGATGTTTGGACTGGTGTTGCCAAACATATCTTTTTAAGTGGTGGCTTCGTGTTAGTTTCATCAGTCAATGGCCTTTGTTGTGCCATGGAACTAACGCGGATGCCGCAAACGGCCAGCACGCCACGTTTGGCCCACCTCGGAAGGTGATGGGCTGTCACTGCGTCCCAGTACATCCGGCAACATGTCTGAGCGACTTACTTCATGAACCATATGGGTGGTGGTCAAAATTATGGTCCCTTTTTGGGTACCCTAAATATTAGGTGCCGTATTATAATAGGGACCCAAAACGGGACCATTATTTTTGACAACCACCCATATGATACATGTTTACTTCATTCTCTAGGTCATCAAGGCTGAACTGACAAGCTTTTGGACAGGGATTTGCTTCGATAAAAAACTGCTACATCTCTTATGTACAGCCTGCCATTCGGCTCCTTCAAGCGTCTTGTAGGTACGGAGTTCAGAGCCTGCATGCAAGCCCTGCTAAACAACTCTTGAATTTTCTTGTCAACCATCCCCATTCTTGGAACCCAGGCCCCCGCCTGTCACTCACGCTAGGGTATGTAGGAGTCCAGTCTGCGAGAACTAAACACCTAAGCCTAAGCCAGAACCTCAAAACCCTGAAACCTACACCCCACACCTGGGGCAGGCAATCTACCCCAATCCTAGGTTTATATTCAAACCCTCAATCCTGTGCCCTCAACCCCCCCCCCTACCCTAAACCCTAA
>CAJNIZ010008175.1:0-15039 GCA_905231905.1 Symbiodinium pilosum
TTAGGGTCTTCATCCAATGATGTTTAGTCAGGAGCAAGGGCCACAAATGGATTCTCTGTGGATAAATGGCCGCTGCTTGGGGGCCCCAGGCCATGTATGCACGCCCCCTGAACGCTAAACTCTAAACTTAGACCTGAGAAAAAGTCTGAAGGACATCTGTACAGTGCCACATCAGGTTTTGCTTTCTGCGGCCAGGATGCGCTGCACTTTGCCTTGCTTGATGTAGAATTTACAATTTCCTTGGGTTAGGCTTTAGGGCTTGCTTGGGTGCTCCTCCTTAAGTAGATAGAATGAACAAGGTCCCCATCTACCCCATTTTCTATCCACTCAAGGGGGCTACAACAACTATACGACCACAAGTGCGGCGGGGTCAGTGGTTTTTAGGGTTTTGTAGAGTTTGCACATGCCCCAGACTTGAAGGGCACCTATAGCCGCCCAAACCTCCAGGCTCAGAGCACAAAGATGCCCTTCGAAGTTGAGACGTTGTGAGACGTTGCGCTCGCATGCAATGCCTATGTCATCTAAAATCATCCAGAGTCTCAACCCTCTGAAGTTGTTGCCGAGGAAGCGCGAGGCCGTCAGCTCCCTGTACACGGTGCCCACGATCCCCCACCGCCGCTTGAAGGCGGTGCAAGAGCCGCTTGGCTTGGGTTTGGCCTTCTCGGATATCCTCCAACGCTTGTAATTGATGCTGCGTTTGAGTCCGCTCGCATTAGTGGGCGACAGTGGTTGTGCTGGCACAGGAGCCTGCAGATGTAGCCCTTGCTGGTGCTGGTTTATCCTGCGTTCCGACTGTTTTGTTGCTATCGTTACAGCAATTCGGAGCTGTTGCCAATGCAGCCAGTCTGGCCTCTTGAATCACGAAGCGATAAAGTCTTTGCTCAGCTTGCTATACCATCCCTATCACATGGTTTGTGTCTCCCAGGGCTTCAACTGATCCCAGGATGCAGGATGCCATGGCCGGCCTCAAGGACAGCTGGATGTATGTTGCATCCAGACTCTTGACATGATGCAAGAGATCAGGGATCCTGTGGGACGACGACGGCGAGGAGGAGGAGGAGGAGGAGGAGGAGGACGACGACGACGACGACGTTGGCGACGACCACAACGACTATGACGACCCCGACCACGACCACGACGAGGGCGAGGCAGCTATGACGACGACGGGGACGAAGACGGCGACGACGACGACGACGACGAGGAGGAGGACGAGGACGAGGGCGACGACGACGAGGACGACGATTAGGACGAGGGCGGCGATGACGGCGAGGACGACGATGGGTATTACTACTCTCACTATTTATATGGCATCACTACCCCGATCCCTCTAGTGATTACGTATTTCCTAGACACTTTTTATGTAAACGTGGGGGTTTCTACCCTTCAAAAGGTGGTTCTACGATACTTTACCGTGGGGTAAAATACAAATAAAAATGATTACCGGTGGTTTTGGCCGTTCTATGATGGGAGATGTCCAAAGCTAAAACAAATTGAGGAAACATATAAATGATTGCAGGGGGCTTGTGACCCTTCAAAGCAGGAAAATCTGGGTCATCCAATAACCCATCTGTCTTCAGTATGTTCTTGCCGATGGAGCAGATAATATAGAGAGTCTCTGGCATTGTTTTGTTATCCACATTTAGTAGAGGTCTTGTCTTGAGCAGCTTCGCGTTTCTTATTATTGGCAATATTAAGCCCTCCGTCATAGTAATGCGAAAATGACGAGGGGGCCGTCACCCGCTTCGCAGGAATTACACTAGGCTCCGGTCTCGTGAAAAAATAAATCTGAGGCCCATCAATTTTACATTGTAGAAGACGTATGGAGTGGACGCCATCAATCTTACAATACTTGCTCAGTTCATAAGGGATATGGGATGGATAGTGAAAGCCTTCGATTTTACAATACTTACTAAGTCCCAAAACTGTCAAAAGCCCACCCCGGTGCCGGTCAGAGTGCGAATGATTTAGGCTAGGATTCTAAGGCTCCAGGTTGTGGATTCTAGAGCTAAGGTTTAGAATTCTAGCGTTCAGGGTTTAGGATAGAGGTTTGGCGGGCTCAGGGTTTCGGATTCCAGGAGTTAAGGTTAGGCATTCTGGAGCAGGGTGTAGGATTCCAACGTTTTAGGGTTTAGGATGTAGTTTTATAGGGCACAGGGTTTGGAATTTAGGGTTCAGGATCTAGGGCTTAGGATTTTGGGGTTTCTAGTTTAGGATCCTAGGGGTCAGGGTTTCCAGGGTTTAGGATTTAGGATTGTAGGGTGTAGAGCTTTAGGGTTTCAGGGGCTTGAGTCTAGGGTTTAGGTTTAGGACTTTAGGGTTTAGGATTTTAGGGTTTAGGGTTTAGGATATCAGGGTTTAGGACCGCCAACATCCTAAACCCGAAGCCTTGGAATCTTATGCCATAAACACTATAATCCCAAATATCAAGGTACTCTAGCCATGCAGGATCATATTGTGTTGCCCCGGTGCCGAGAGGGTGAGCCTGAATGGCTTAAAGCTTTAGTTATGGGTTCAAGTAGTACCCCCCTCTATACTACCCCCCCTCGGGAACCCTAAACCCTAAACCCTAAAGGGGGGGTAGTATAGAGGGGGGTACTAATTGAACCCATGATTTAGGCTTCTAGGAATCAAGGCTTCGGATTCTCGAGCTCGGGTTTAAGAGTTTAGCCTTCAGGGTTTGATATTTAGTTTTGTAGGGCTTAGGGCTTAGGGTTTCTAAGGCTTACGGTTTAGGATTCTAGGGTTTACGGTTTAGGATTCTAGGGTGTAGGGCTTGAGGGTGTAGGGTTTAGGTTTCTAGGGTTTAGGACTCTAGGGTTTAGGGTTCTAGGGTTTCAGGGGTTTTGGAGTCTAGGGCTTAGGGTTTAGGATTCTAAGGTTTTGGTATTCTGGGGTCTCAGGGGTTTTGGAGTCTAGGGTTGGGGGTTCAAGACATTAGAATCTATGCGCGCTCATTCAGGTTGTACATGTAGCTAGACGGCTGTTCATGGCCGCTGGCACATGATTTTTTCCGGGTGTTTTGCTGAAAGAGATCTGAGAGAGCGTGCTGAGAGACGAAGCCCAAGATGTGTGTGTGTGTGTGTGTGTGTGTGTGTGCGTGCGTGCGTGCAGACTTTTCGCAAGGCCTGCATTTAACATTATATATAGGTCAACGTGCCAGATGTCGAACGGATTATGAAACCCCTCCATTTTGCAATATTACCATTTTCCCTTTGGGCATTCCACCTCCTCCATTTTACATAAAATTTACGAAGTCTATGCAAAAACTCAAGGGGGGGGCAAGCAAAGTGAGTTAGGCGTACAGGTTGTTGGGATGGTCGCGTATAGTGGCGCCCCAGAAAAAAGCCGGAGGAATCAGGCAGCAGAGATCAGTAGCCTCACGGTCGAAATCTAGGGCCATTGGAGTTTCAAGAGACCTCGGGAGCAGAAGGGCTTCCAGAAAAAAAGTCCACGCGTGCTGTTGCTGGCTGGAGTATGCCGGAGATTGCTGGAGTGCTACGCGATGTCATGCGCATACTAGTGCCAACAGTCACTCGGCATCCTACGGTCATCTACGGTCCTTGGCACCAAGCCAACATCGTTTCAGGGGGGTTCTACCCTGCTTATACCAGTTTATGCGTTTTTTTGTTCTAGGAATCACTCGGCATCATACGGTCATCTACAACAGCCTATGCTTCCAACCACCACAGAAAACAGGGTGGCACCCCATTTCGCATTACAAAACGGGGTCGTTGGCATAAGACCATAAATTGAGTGCTGTGTACTTCGGCAAATATTACCCGAGAACTCTGGAAAACGAGCCTTAAAACTCACGCTATTTTCACGTATGTTTCACGGTGGTATTGGGGTCGTGCACCTTTTGTTTAGTCTTCAGGGGCGGGTCTCCACAATTGTTACCTCAATTTTCACGGTTTTTCACGCAATTTTCACGGTGGTTTTCGTGCTTTTTCACGCCTTTTTCACGCTAGGCAGAACGAGGTGGTTCAAGAGCAAAAGTGGGTGGTTCGCCTTGAGAACACGGTGGTTGGGAACCACCTCAAAAAATGCGGTCGAAGAGACTTCGCAGATCGTCGTCCAAACCAAAATGATAACGGGGGATCCCCCGTTAAATGATTACACGGAGGGGGGGTCAACTCTCAATGTGGGGGGTTGATACTGCTATGACTGCTATTACTGCCACGCAGCGGCACAAGTCCCTTAAGAAACGAAGTTTTGCCCTGTTGGGTCAGGCGGTTGCATGCTGTCACTTGCGACTTGCACAGTGTCATCTATACTCAGACCAGCACAGGATACCTAAATCCACCTTCCGCCCCCGCAAACCTAAAACCCTGAGAGCCCAACACCCGAACCCCCCTTGCTCGAGAAACATTCCACCTTTACAGGTCAAAATGCTTGTAACCCCATCTAGTTTTACTGCCAGGCGCCTTCTACGGCATCCCGCCAGTTTTAATCCGGTGACCTCAATCAAGCCGTGAAGCGTTTGAAAGGCAGTTGTTCTCAACTTCAAATTCTAGATCCTGACCGTTGAGTTCGCTTGACATCATCTGCAGGTTAGACGAACCTCCAGTAGAACCATGTCAAACATGAGGCCTTCACCCTTAAACCCTGAGCCCTATAAGCCTTAGGCTCTTGAGAGGCCCATACCCTAAAACCCTAAACCCTAAACCCCAAAAATCGCTCCAGGAGATCCGTCAAAATTTGGAAATGAAGCTCGGCTTTAACGCCTCTCTTCCCCGGTTGTACTCCGAGGCCTGTTGTGTAGGGTTCAGGTTTTAGGATTTAGGGTTCAGGGTTTCTGGTTAAAGGGTTTTGGGGGCGAAAAGGTTTCGGGTTGAGGGGATTTGGTTCAAGGTGTTGGGCTACGAGTTCCCTTGAGATTTTTGGTATTATATCGAAGTTGGGGAGTTGGGGTGCTGTAACGAATGTATTTACTATATGCCCATATGGTAACTTAATTTAAAGTTCCTTGACAGCAGCCCAGTTTATGGCTCCGGGCTTCAAGCTGAACAGTCTGCGGTTCCGCACTAGATTCGAATTTCAGGGTCAGGGGTCAGGGTGTAAGGAGGGTTCATTGATTAAAAGAGCTCTGTGCGATTGGTTTGCATGGTTTTGGGTGAAGATGGGCGCTTTCTGATGCCTTCAAACCCTAAACCCAAAATGACAGCAAGATGTTGCGAGTCACGAGTCATCGGGCCCAGCAATTAGGGCTTAGGGTGTACGGTAAATGTCTCTAGCCCTGTCCCACTCTTAAAAGGGTGTTAATGGCAGGTAGCAACACCTGACATGCTGATGTAGACCAATTTTACATATGGATATTGCTAAGAAGCATCATTCACCTTGCTGCTCACTTGTTCTGATGTGAAACCGTTTTGTCCCACAGTGGCCGCCGCTGGAGAAACTTGCTTCCCCCCCCCTCACCCAGGTAGTTTCCCCAAATAACGGGACCCCAATCTAGACCCCAATATACGATAACCCTTGTCATGGGTATCAAATCCCATGTCAGGCCAACATGGCACAGCTGATTCAGCTTTTGGATGACGGAGTGACTGGTGATACGGAGAAGTCGTTCATGCGTGGAGGGTCCGCAGCCTTCACTGCCGAGGACTGTGAGGAGTAATTGTACTCGTCGAGCTTATGAACGTTAGCAATGACTGCGTTCACAAGCCGCGGAATCTGCAACGAGAGATGTCTAGTGTAGCACAACCCCAAGGAACCATTCATACATGTTGCGTTTGTTGTAGATCTACGGGGTCTACGGGGATTACAGCAGACCGTTCCTCAAGTTGCAGGCGACCAGTACCCTGACACCTTTGAGTTGCATACGCTTGCACCATTTCAAAGCAATGCGGACTGTTTCAGATTTCATTGGTTGGTCCTTGGATTCGTTCCGGACCCTTGAAAAGTTTTGAGAGTCGTGGTCTTCCGCGGTGCAGCACCCGCACTATGCCTTGTGCCCGGCACGGACCACTGAATCTCTTGCAAAGCTTGTCCTTGAAACCTTCAAGGCCATGGCAAATCTCGAAAGTCTGCTAGGTCTGTAACACCAGCACATGCAGTCGTTCTGATACTGGCAGTGAAGGTCTGAGGATTTTTGTTTTTCTGTGTGCACCGGCCCGAACTGTGGGCAGGATGCAGAACTGGCCACGACGTAATGTGGAGCTGGCTGCAGTTTCCAGCGAGCATACCCAAGAACACGCTCTGGAAATCTAAAGCCTCGCCGATCCATCAGCGAGAGTTTCCCAGCCAATCCTTCCCTTGACATAGAGACCTTGGCGCTGGCTCTGGTCTATGGCCTCTCATTGGCCTAGTGCGAAGTTCGAAGAAAGGTGATGTGCGATCCGCCGGTACCGCCAAGACGATGCCCGTCCGGATATATATAACCCCTATGTAACCCCCATCTATAAACACTATACAATCCTTATAGAATCCCCATATAATCCTTATATGTAACCCTATATAAGCCCCATGTATCCCCTGTACAATCCCTAAAGAATCCCCCTATGTAACCCCTATATAAGCCCAATGCAGCCCCTACATAATCCATCTGGAGTCCCCATGTAACCCCATACAGTCCTTGTAACCTTACATAATCCCCCCTCTAGTAGTTGCTCGTGGGAAAGGCTCCGAGCAACTATTTTTGATGTGTCCAGCACTTATGGGTCCCACTTTGGAGGTCGACGGCCCTGTAACAAGGGTTAGAGCATTCTGGCGTCTATTGCAGTATCCCACCTGAAGCCCTGAACTCTAAACGCTAATCCCCAAGCCTTAAGCCTTGAATCCTAAACCAAATTTCTTCTTCTGCAAGGCCTCAACGATTCTCAACGGCAACCTGAAGCCTAGTCTCGGGATATCTCGGGATCAATGCGGGTTGGTTTCGTAGGATTAGCAGGAATGGATTCCTGCTTAGGGTTTAAGATGCCTACCCCAAAACCCAACCCAACCTCTCACCAAAGGCTGGTTTGGGCGGAGGACAGTCCCAAATTCAGGTTCTGAAAATGTGCTAAGATGGCCAGTTACTTGTATAGACTTACATAAGTTCAGGGTTGAGGGTTGAGGATTTAGGGTGAGGAATGATAAGAAAGATGGAAGCCAATTTATCGTTTACAGTTTAAGGTCTGGGGTAGGGCATGGCGCGATAGGTTATGTGAACCACTATGGGGATTGTATGGAGCGTCGTTCAAATTATGGTTCATTTGTTGGTATCCTAAACGGTAGGGCCGTGTGATACTAGCGACCCAGAAAAGGGACCATAATTTTGACAGCCTACCATGTAGGACTCCTGTAGGGATCCATTCTTAAAAAATATGAGAGCAGGTTGAGGGAATCTTTATGTACCCTTGCCCCTATCAAAGCCGTCTACAAGGACCTTTTGAGTAGACTCCTTGTGTATCTCTGTGCTTGCAGTGTGTTGAACGCTGACGCAGCGCGCGCTATGGGATCGTAATCTGAAGGTCTTAGAAGGCAGTCGTGGTATCCTGTCGTAGCCCGGCTCTACGGAGTTTCAGCAGGAAACTACCTCCATATGAGCCTTACATGGCCCCTGTATGCCTCCTATTCCTCCCGCATCAATCTTTATGTAAGCTTCATGTTAAGGCACCCATCCAGTAACTCGGTCTTACAGACCCTAAGCCCTAAACCTTACAATTCTCCCCATAATATATTAAAAAGTTCTTCAATCTGCAGCTGTTGCGTCAAGACTCCTTGGTCGGGGTCCCAGCGGCGTTTGCAAACTGTGCCTGTGCTGCATCCGATTGTGACACAGCCAGGCTTCTACGGATCGGTGAACTGGTACGAGGAATAGGAAAAGGAATAGCTATACTGTCACCAGCACTAGCAAGCGTATTAATAATCATAAAAGCAACAGTCATAGCGATCGTAGTAATTAGTAAAAGAAAGAGTAAGGGTGAGAGCAGAGGCAGAAGCCAGACTGATAGTAATACTGTTGACAGAGGCACCTTTTTAACGATTCCCTAAAATTCAACGACCAACCCCTTTATATTGATCACGACATTGCAGAAGGCCTGTCGGGACACATGACCCAAATCTTGAACCGCCTCAATTTCTCTCATGAGGCCTTATAGGTCTGTACCATACGTTTAGGGTTTTGGGGTTTATGTTTGGTACCCCCTCCCACCTAAGATTTAAGCCCCCGCAGCCCCAATATTGAATATTCCCGTTGTCCCATTGTGGCATATTATAGTGTATTGGGAATGTGTGATCTTAGGGCGGTTTTGGTGTTTTTTATACTACCAAACCCAAGCTCTCCACTCAACGCCCTGAGCCCTCAACGTCTGAGGTGCGAACATCCCCTACACCATCGCGGATGCTGTTTTGCATCCCAGTGTTATGCTAGTATTAGTAAAGATGATGGCCCTGCACCGGAAAATGTTTGGAACATCGGGGTGGAATTTTCTCGGTAGCGGCAAGCTGCTCGGATGAGGAGAAAGACTCCCTTTGTGGGGCCCAGGGGCACATGGTGAAGAACCCTAATCCCCTCCCCCTAATATTCAACCCACCCATCGCCCCTAATATAAGATATTCCCAACATGATAATATACCACACAATGGGAGTATTTCATATTAGGGAGGGTGGGGGGGTTTAATATGAGAGGGAGGGCATTAAGAACATTTGTTTTCCATGATCTTCAGGCCTTCTGATTACTGGTTCCTAGTAGGGAGTAAGGGAATATAGTCCCCATATTCACCGTAGATAATATATTCATATAATATATGTTCCCTTGTTGCCGGCTAAGAACCAGCAAATTTGTTTTGGGCCAGTGGGGGAATGAATTCTTTCGTTTAGAGTTTGGGGCTTGGGGTTTAGGGTGAGGGGAAGACTCATGTCCCACCATATCCTCGTGCGGAATAAGCACCAACAGCAAGATATGCATGTCACCCTGGGAGTGACCTCCGTAGAACCTTTACAGCGGGGCTGCTTCTGTCCGGAACCACATTCCATTAGCAGTTCTCCCCAAGGGAGGATCTGTTTTCCAATAGCCAGAAGGGTCGTTCCTTGGAGTCCCCGTTTGGGTAGTTTCTTTGGAGTCCCTGCTAGGAATGGTATATCGGGACTTCAGTTGGATATCCTTTAGGATTATCAGAAGTACCCAAGCTATAAATGGGAATCTCCAAGGATTTGGATCCTACGATCATGGCTCAGCCTTTCGAAGCTGCTCGGCACAGCGGAGAGATCCAACGCAGTCTACACGGTTCAGGGTTTAGAATCGGGGATGCGGTTCTTGTTTTGAGGGCTTATGGATGGGCATGACCTGCTGTGCCTCTCTTAGGAAGCCCGGATTTGATCCATGAGAGCGAGTGCCACACAGAAATTCTTGACACTGAAGGGGCGTTGTCCGTAAGAATCCTGCAGGCTGTCCTTGTGGAGTCCGAGGAGGAGGAGTCAAAGTCCTGCCACAGAAATCACGCGGAGGGAACGCCAACAGAAAGGGCTTGCAGGGATCAGATTCAACAGGACTTGCGCTAGCTCTACTGAATGATTTGGGACAAGTTGGGCTGTGAATTCTAGAGTCACATGCGATGAGTCTTCAGTACTCAGACTTCAGTGTCGAGACAGGTGTTGTGCAGTTCTGCTGATATTGGGGTAGGACCCCCAACTATAAATGATCATTTTTTGACATGCGAAGCGCAAATGTTTCCCAGCTGCAAGCCGGGGTTGCAAACTGCGTTGGTGAATCAGGTTTAGGGTTGAGCTGGGGACATTCATCTTGTAGAAAGTGTACCGCCCTGTGAGTCCGTGGAAGGACTAGTTGCGTAGATGCTGCAGAAGTGATGGAAAAGTTGCCCACAACCAAGGGGTCCCGTAGGGTACCTACCAAGAAGCGTTTCATCTGAATGACGAGCTGTATTATGTCGTGTTACGATTTCTTACAAGTTGGAGCTCACGGAAGTACAAAACTAACAGCTTAAAACCTACACCCTCACCTCGAACCTCTAGATCCCAAACCCTACAAGCCCAACCCTCAAGCCGTCGATCCATTTACCCTGAGCCTATGGACTTTGCCGTGGGTCTCATTCAAATGAGTTTTCTAGGGGGCCCAACATCTATAAACCTTGTCATAAGGACTTCCAAAAACAGGGTCTCATTTTTCGGAACCAAGACATAAGAGCATGAATGCATTTGTGGGCTTCCTGGTCTAATCATGGTATAAAGTTTCACAACGTGACATTGGTAATTATTCAGGCCCCTTCAGTCTGCGCAACGACGCATCCTCATGAAGCTTTGCTCAGCGGAGCCGCGAAAGCCAGCTCTGCAAGTCCTATACGTCCCAACATGTCCCAACCTTAATCCTAAACCTAAACCCTAAACCCCGAACCCAAGACCAATCCCTGGAGCCACACCCATTCGGGCTTACGGTTAAGGGTTTAGGGAATTTTGAAACCTGAATGGCAGGAGCCCCAGCAACGTCCACCTTCGCCGAGGGCCCGCACTTGGGCCAGGGCGGGAGACCACAAGTCGTTCTCTTTGGTTCAATATGCGCTCCAGCTGCAAAAAGAAAATTACCTGGAGGTTCAGGGTAGTTGCTTTCCATACCGCACAGCCCATTTTCCTCCTGCTATATTCTTGAGGTTCCTGGTTTGTGGTTCCCATTAAAGTCCATGACATATTCGGTGCCCGCCACATCAAGAAGATTTAAGCCCTAAGTCCGCAACCCTATAAATTAACAGATAAGACTGTTGCAGGCCCACGTAAACCGTCATTTTTTGTATAAAATACGTTAACAACGGATGAGTTATTGCAAAAAACTTTTGCAAAAAAAATGGACTGAACAACTGGTGTAAGGAATTGAGGATAACAGGAGCCTAAGATCTAACGGTTTACATTTGCGACACACGTCGCAATGATATGCGACTTTCACAATAAGATATGCCTTCCTTACGGAATGTGCGCAGCCATGATGAGCTTGCTCTTTGGCATCAGTTGTGCCAACATGTGTGGGCCCACAACAGTCCCGTCACAAAAGCAAATCCTGAACACTAAGCCCTAAACCCCAAGCAGTTCAACGTGTGGCCTGTCCCGAACACAGAACGGGTGCCAAATTGATCCAAATTGATCCTAAGCCTTATCACCCCGCTTAAGCCCTGTACGCCCCCAAAATATCACCCCCAAAGAACCCCATATAACCCCATATAGCCCCCAATACCACCCTCGTGTAGCCCGCGTATAGCCCCATCGCACCCCATACAACCCCCCATAGAACCCCTATGTAACCCGCCAAATTCAGATCCCTAAGCTGAAGCCCCAAAACCTTAAACCCTGAACCCTAGGCCCTAGACCCTAAACCCTGAACCTCAAAACTTAGGTCTGGCTCGAGTAACACTACGGCCCTGGGACTTGAGGGGAACCCACCCCCCTTTGGCATCTGAATCCGATCCATCCTAGCATTTGCCATGGCATCAATGCTGTATGTGCTGAATGTCCTGCTGACATTGTCCGGAAGATGTTGCGCTTCAAAACACTCTGCAAAGCATGGAGCTATGACAATGCGCCAACCACAGCTTTGAAGGGGTCAGGTTGCACAGCTGCCAGGAGACATTGAGTTTTGACAACGGCTTCAACAGGAGCCTGACGCAATCTGCAACTACCGAGTTTGGTTTCAGCGCAAGGGTCTTAGCCGCTCTTTCCCATCTCTCGCGGTGAGTGCAGTTTTCAAAGGTGATGCAGAAAATACGCAAGAAGTCTGATTAGACGAAGAGCAAGCCAGGGTTGTGACCAAGAAGCAGCATTCCAGTTGAGAGGCATTGGATGCAGGGGTCGTAGCCCCCACAGTGAGTCGTGAGCAGGCCTGAGCCGTGCACATATATGTAAAACGTTTTTCTGGATTTGTGTCCGTCAATGAGCGGTCAATGAGCGAAACAAGGCTTGACTAGCTTGTTGCCAATTTGGTGCACTCTCCATTGCCCATGAAAGATAGCTGCGATGTACTAATTAGGTCCCGTGCGCTTTTCCCTGGCGCATGGAGCCTGCCAAAGCTTAGCTAGCATTTGGCTAAAGTTTACGCTTAGCTCAAACGAGCTTTGCAACTGATGCAGGCGGAAAGGAGCGCTTAAAAAAACCTATGTTTTGAACCCTAAGCTTTGAAGCCTAAACCCTAAACCTTACATAAGCCCCCCCTTTAGATCACTGAGCCGAAGCGCAGGTGGCTTTGGTGGTAGCGTGTGGCCTGGGGGTCGTCGGGGTCATGGCCTGGCCTGGGGTAAAGAGCCTCGAAACAGCGGGTTTGTTGAGGGTTTAGGGCTTAGGATTCAGGGATTAGGATTTAAGGTTTTGGGGTCCCGTGCAAACGGTTCTACAGGGTTATATAGGCGTCATGTAGGATTTTACAGGTGTAGGGGTCTAGGGTTTAGGACGAAGGGTTATGTAGGGCTCTACTGGGTTGTATAGAGGTGTAGCTGAAGGGTTTATATGGGGTGTGTGTGTGTACATATATAAATATATGTGTGTATGTATACATATATACATACCTACATACATACATACATACATACATATCTATGTATTGGGGATTGGGGCTCAGCCTTCCCGCTAAGAACGAAGACTCCCGATATCGTACATTATAGTGTGTTTGAGCATGTAATCGTTTATGTTATAATGAGTTTGAGTATTGCTATGTTGCAACGCATATGACAGTACTACTTGGAAGCCTGCCAGACCCTGTGGTCGGTAAACAGTGGGGACAGCTGGGGTGTTTATTTATACAAAAGTTTCCTACATTATAATGCCTGGTTCCTGTTATAATGATGGAAAAATCCGACTCTGCAAGTATGGTTTAGAGCTTATCATAATGTGAAATGGGGTTTGCCCGAGAGGAATGTATTTGTATATACCATCTTACCAGAAGCCATCTACAGGTGGGCCACTGCTATAAGCCATCATCCTATGGGGTCCTATGGGAGTCCTTACCTGAAAATTACCTAAACTACCCGCCTGTAAATTACCCACCTGTAGATGGCTTCAATTTATATGAACACATGTCTGCAAATCGTTGGGGCAAGGTTCCACCAATTGGAATTTCGTAGAAGGACGACCACCAAGGTGCGCAGAAGTTCCACATTTTGCAAATTAGGTTGACAAGTCCACCACGGTGTGTACTTTATGGTGACATGTGGTGAGTTGGCAAAAAAGGGCCGGGGCGCCACAACACCCGACAACTTAAGAGTACTTAAGGGAAAGTGGGGGAGTGGACCCACATAATAATCCCTGAATAACTCCCGTATACACGCCTATACTGGTACCTATATCAATTCCTCCATTCCGCGTCATGCACCAGTAAAACAAGGGAGCTAGTGTGAGGCAACTGCATTGGAGCACTTTCTACCTTGTTGTTTCATCCCGTCGCTCAAAATTCTCCGAGCCCTGAAAAGGGCGGGCAACCTGCGAGTCAAAGGCTTGCGCCCATTGCTCTTGCTAGCAACAGCGAGCATAGGAAGCAATTATTTGCTAATCCAGTCCCCCTAACATCAAAACTCTTTTGTCTGATCTTAGATATTCCCGTTGTGGTACGGGAAAGGTTTGATATTGGGGAATGCAGGGTTGATATAAGCGAGAGGGGATTATTACACGTCACCTGGCGCCTCAGGAAGTGTCAGCCGTTGAAGCTTGGCGACTTCCAGGTCAAATCTGACGTAGACTTGGATGCGCAGATGACTCTGAAGGCGCGTTATTTGGGGGTTTAGGGGTTTGGGGGCTGGAGATAACACCATGATCCATGGGCACTGAAGATTAGAGGCCCCAGAAGCCAGGGCGCAGGACGGATGAGCCTAATCAATCCCTTCAAATCTTCATAAAAAGATTGTGACCTCAGATGGTAGTCTCCATAAAGACGGGGTCCCAAGATGGACACCGGAGTATATTAATCCTTGTTATGGTGATTAATTTTTTCAGACCCCCATATCTGGTCATCATTAGGGTTGGTTTCGGGTCTTGCAGCCTGCAGGTGGAGCAGTGGGCCGTAGTTCCAGATTCTTTACATCTTAGATGCGCAGCAGTATCCGGCTTGGTTTACTTTTACGCGGTGGAGGAAGCAATGCATCTGTGCAGGGTCCATTATGGAGACATCCAAGGTTTTGCCTGGCTTGGGAGGCAACCCTAAACCCTAATCCCTGGTGGAAATTCGGGCTTCTCCCGGGAAATGTTTTCAGACGGAGCTCAGAACTCTGGATGCTGAAGCCAGCGGTGTCTACCTGGAAAAAAAAGCAGCATGGGAAAGATAAAGACGGCCTTCGCCTATGAAAGTCGTAGTACAGTTTATTAACATTCGTCTGCGTATTATTATTATTACTACTATTATTACTTACGATCATTATGGTTAGCAGGTCAACCCCCTGGATAGCCCAACGCAACAATGCTCGTGATTTCAACTGCCTAGTGCTTCTTAGTATGGAATAAGGGAGCATAATCCATATACAAGCCCATTTTTTATTCCCTATACTTAGAATCCATACGACAAGTGAGAGTAGTAGCAGCAATCGTGACTTCTCAACAAGGCCAATGCGTTGAAGAGCGTCACGAAGCGCAAACTGGCCGAAAAGATCGTGCTCAAGGCAGGCGTTGTGGGACTCAGGAGGACGCTCCTTTTTTGCAAAACTGTGTGCGCTATACAAAGTTCGCCGCTGGTTGTCAATATCCATGGTTTGGGTAGGCTGTATGCAACGCGTTCGAATTTTTTGGCTGCGGGGTAAACGTGTTTTTGCGGGTGTATATATATATATACGTAGGGCTCATGCTGTTGGATCTTTGTGGGGTCAGGATGTGGTATTCAGGTTTGGGCATGTGAGCTTTGAAAGTTGGCGCCGAGACGACAAGCACCACGACGATAGCATGAGGACGACGACTGTGACTGCGACGACAACTCTAGCGATGACCACGCTCCCCATGCGTTGACGACGACGACGACGACGACGCCGGCGACGACGACGACGACGACGACGACGACGACGACGAACGACGACGAACGCGAACGACGAACGACAAACGAACGACGAACCACAAACAACAAGCAACCGACAACAAACAACAAA
>CAJNIZ010008177.1:0-15035 GCA_905231905.1 Symbiodinium pilosum
GACCTGTGTAGGACCCGCTGTGTCACATGATGCTTATAAAACAATCACCACGCACGTCCAACACTGCTGGACTTCCCTCTAGACTCTAGACTCTCTCTCGCTTCTTCTAGGACCTCATGGACTCGGAGCCCAAACGGTGTGTGGGACCCGCGCAGCGTAAAATGGACCCGCGATGGCCTCGCCTGAACTATCCTAGTCGTCCTCGAAGAGTTCACTGGAGCAGTCGCTCTCGACGCCTACCTGCTGAAACCCTGCGTAACGCTGTGCACTGGGCCATCCCATCCTAAGTTTACTAAACGTTTCAAGGTACAGAAAGACGACAAATTTCAAGAGCAAGAGCGCATTGAAGGTCCAAATATGTTTAACGTTTACGGCAAGCTCCCTCAAAAGGAGCTTGCCAGTCCAGGTTCGATTGCCTGGGCATCGCTCTCAGATTTTCAGGTGTTTGACACATGTCCATCTGTGTTGTGGCACACGCAATCTCAGAATTGCCTCATTCATTTCCAAATTGAAATCGGGTCACCTCACCCTGTCCTGTCTGTGTGATACGGTATAGAATCTATGAATCACACCAGACTGGAACTGCGTCTTGCTACTGCAAGGCATCGGAGCCACACGATTCCATGGCTTGGCCCCACTGACCGCAAAGAAATTTTATCCAGCTCGACATCTGCTCCAGCGTAATCAATGACCATGGCATCAACTAGTCAATGAGAGGTGTGAAAAAACTGAAAGAAACTTTTGAACAGCGATCTGATGACCCTATGCCCAATGCCCAAAATCCAACTTGTAGCGTCAGGAGACAGTAGGAGGTCGAACTGAAGTGTTGAGACTGATGGTGCTAAAGGCTTTCAAGGCGCTGGAGGAGAAGGTGCTGAAGGTGTAAGGAGCTGAAGGCACTGAAGGTGCTGAAGGTGCTAGAGTGGTTATTCATCAACGTTTCGATCTAACTTTTTAAAGACAGAACTGCTGCAAGACCACAGCGGAACAACAACCAATAGGTCTTCAGCTCCAACTGCAGTTCCGTTCATTAAGATGTCCGAAAACAAGGAGCAATGCAAGTCTTTCGCTCTTTTTGGTCTTAAAGGTCACGTTTCATAAAGACGCGTCTTTTTGAACTGATAAAAACATGAGGGAGTCTTTGAGCTGCCGTGCTCTTAGCAAATTATTTCAAAGTCACGTCTTGTGGAAACGTTTTGAACAACGTTCTTTCAGTCAACATTACTTCCAGAGCAGACATCCGTCCACATGTAAAAACTTCACTTAACAAGATGTGCTACGCAACAGGTAGACGTACTGGAACATTGAGGAATAAAAGCCAAATAAGCGCCTATATCGCCATCAAACCTGCAACAATGGTAGCAGCTGGGTCTAGAGCTCAAGTTTTAGGGTTTAGGGTTTAATAATTTAAGATCCAGGGTTTGAAGCTCAGAGCTAGAGAAACTGCAGGAAATACGGTCGCCTCAGCAGGTACCCAGCAGAGCCAATACAAAAGTTGCTCATGACCAGTTAGTTTGACAAGAGAGTGTATGGGTGGATGATGGTGGTCACTTAGCTTGCCGCCTCCAACTTTGGAGAAAAGGCCTTTCGAGTTGGTTATGGAGTCCTCCATTCCGCTCGAAATGTGGAGTCCCGAAGACGGATTGTTTTGGGAATGGCGCTGTGTGGATCGAGGGACTTGGCAATCATAAGTTTTTTGCGTGCGGCCCGAAACGCATGGAAGATCTAGGCGCGACCTTTGAACTGGTACCTTAAAAAGAATTATAAAAGCTCTTCGTAGTCATCTCCATGCTTCCAAATGCCCAAAACCAGTAGTTTTTCTGTCTGTCAACAGAATGTGCAAGGTATTAACACATTCTGTCACATCGGAGTTAAAGGTTTTGCCCCAGAAATGTTTGTTTGCATTGCTAGGTGCCAACAGTGTGGTTGATGCAACCCTGTGGGCAACCTTGATTGGTTGAATCTTGTTGGCAAGCTGCCATTCAACACCAGGTCCGAAAAGTGACGAAGATTTTAAACAGCCGCGTGCAGACCAACAGTGCATTTCTGCGTGTGGCTACTGTATGCTGACTCTTCTCATTGCAGGTGCCGAGGCTTCCAGGTATGTTGAGGCATCAAGTCAGACCTACATGATTCCCAATGCGTGGATGAGCTTTTGCACTGGCAGATGCGTGTTTGTTGCTGTGAGCCTTGAGCCCCTCCGTGCAGTTTTGTTCGATGTCGCATCCAACATTCCTGCTGTAGCCAGCGCACTGAGCAATGTTGGCAATGGCACGGAAATGAATGATACGTGAAACGAAAGTGTTGACCCCGCAATGTGTTGATTCATGGCCAGGATGTCATGTGGGTTGCCCACGATATGCTGGTCAATGATGTCACATGGTTTCTTGTTATGATGCTCATGACGCTTACTATTTTCTTGTGGTGCAAAATGCGTTCGATGCGCGATTAGATCCAAATCTTGATTGAACAGATTGCCTCTCTTGAGCAATCCCTTGAGGATATGAATGATAATGATGCTGATGACGGTCATGAAGCAGTGCCTCTGCCACCGCAAGCGGTTGTTGCCCGTGAGCTGCCAAATCCGATTATGGTAACGCCGACGGGGCATTGCTATCACATCCCAGGATGCCACACTGTGGGAGGACGAGTCAAACGCCTCCGACCATGCCGAGAATGCCTGGGATAGGTCATAGCTTTTAAAGTCTGAGCCACAGACATAGGACGGTTTAAAATCTTGTCATGCCGTGTGAGCCAGCAGCCAGCAGCGCTCAACTTGCGTGGTGGGATGAAGTCCTATCAATCTTGAACAACGATGATCAAGAGTGCCCTAGTGGCTTTGATCCACGTTTTGCCTGAATGGCATGTGTGTGGGAATGCTTTGATAGCCCCACTTTGCATTCGTGTGCTAGGCGTGCTGCCAAAAGCCCTAGCTTTCAGGTTACTGGAGTCCTTGGCGGAGCCAGTCCGCCACCGAGTCCAGTGGGGTAGAGCCGTAGCAGTCAGAGCTGTAACTAAGTAGACTTGGTAGCTTCTAGAGTCCACTACTTGTCTGCTGTTGTCTTCCAGTTGAAGCAATCACGTGTTCAACTTTGGTCCCCACTCGTGATGTATTTTACTCTAGCATGTGTCAAGTATTTTTTGGACAGTTTTCACCAAGCTGATGTTGCAATGTTGCAGTCTCAAAAGTGACTGGAAAAGTTGTGATTTTGTTCAGTTAGGCTGCTCAGGATACAAGGCAAGTTTTTTTTTTTAATACACGTCAAAAGCCGCGAAGCAGGAGGCGCTGAAAAGCGGTCGGTGCTGATGGGCTAAGATGTTCGGCCCTTGGCTTTCAAAGAATAATGTATTCGCTCCCTTGATAGGCCCTTTTGGCAGAAGCTCACTCATAAGCCATCTAGGAACGCATGAAAGCACGCTGAAAATCCTAGAATACGAAGGTAGTAGTCGGTGCTGATGGGCTCCTGACGCAAGCCTTGTGCAGTGGAAAAAAACAGCAATCCTCGTTTTCTGAGCTAGTGGAATTCACCAGGAAATTCATCCCCAAGTAAAATTTGCGCTCCCGTGCGGAGCATCCCGAAAATTTTGATGAAAATTTGCGGTCCTGTGCGGAGCAACTTTAAGATTTCGTTAATTTTTCGTTCAAAACTGCGCTCCCGTGCGGAGCATCCTGAAAATTTTGATGAAAATTGCATTCCCGTGCGGAGCATCTTCAACATTTCGTTGCGTTTTGGTTTAAAGTTGCGCTCCCGCGCGGAGCATCTTCAAAATTCGGTAGTCAAGGTCAATCATAAGAGTTTGCTAATATAGCTAGGTAGGGGGTCATAAGCTCCCAACCCCACCCAAGAAGCTAAATAAGTGGTTGCGTTCAAAATTGCGCTCCCATGCGGAGCATCTTCAAAATTCGGTAATCAAGGTCAGTCATAAGAGTATGTATATATATATATACATATCTATAGCGGGTCAGAAGCCATCCAGGAAGCTAAATAAATGGTTGCCCCAACTCCCTTTACACTCCTCTTCTACACCTCCCTGCGAACATCTCGTGTTCCGGCCTTTTTTCCCTTTCAACTCCTTTTCCTAAACCCCTCGAAACTCATCTGCTATAGACTTCCCCGGGAAACTCTCAGCCCCCTTGGCCTCTCTTCCTTTAAACTCTCACTCTTCTAGACTCTCCCACGAGCATCTCGGCCCTTGGCTGAAGGGAAGCTGGTCCGGTAGTCCTGTAGATTTGCTTGTGGCTCCAGGAGAGCAAGAAGTGGTCCGTGTGTTCGAATGATTGATGTAAGTCACAGCAAATGGCTGATTTTTAATTTCTCTGTGCGAGGAAGCAAGCACTGCTGCCCTTTTTCATGTGCGCGAGGGAGGAACACTACCTGTTTTTGCAGGCCACGTCGAAGAAATGCAAGAGGTGCTTGCGTTACTGGTTGCAGAATGGTGCCGACCTCGCTCGAGGCACTGCCAACCATCCGGAGTGGATCACGCTCGAGGGGTCGCAGTTCCAACGCCAGGCCGGAAGTCCTGAGATTGCTCACGCCGCAAGAATGGAAGAGAGCAATCTGCCGGGTCCTTTTTGCACGGAGGCCGAACTGGGCACTTACTTGCGCGTGTTCAGCAAGCACGCGAGGAAATATGCTCGCCAGCTCAGGCAGCAAGAGCGAGAACATCATCTTTTTTTGCGTGCGGCGGGAAGTCTCTGCAAAGAATGTGTACAAGCTTGGCTGGGTCGAGGCGCGGACAAGTCCCGGGGCACTTCGTGCTGTCTGTTAAAGACTGCTCACAGGTTGCCGCGTGAGGCTCACGCGGATGAGAAGTAGCTTCGCGTGCTGAAGCCGGCCGGCATCGTCCGGCTGCGCTCGCCAACAGTCGACCGCCTGGACACGGTTCCCGTGGCGTTTCGCGTGAAGAGGCCGACGAGTCGGCATGATAAGCAGTCCAGGCTGCTTCTGCCGAAGCAGCATCCGTGTTACAGGCAGAGAATGTTGAGAATTGCATGGAGCGCGGCTGCGCGGCTTGGATGGCTCTTGAGTTCTTTTCGCAGTCCTGGTCGCATGCTTACACGGAGACTTATGTGATTTCCTCCGATGACGGAAGCATCTCGGTGGCAACAGCAGGTTTGGGGGGCCATGTGCAGACGCTCCACCACCTTGTTCAAGTCGGAGTTGTGTTCTGCTTTTGGTGTTCGTCCGAGTGTTCTGCGAGCCGGGCTGCCTGACAGCGTTTCCGAGATTTTGAAAACTGGCGCTCCGTGCGAGGTGAGAAAATTGGACTGCCGCATCACCCGGATGTGGTTCGGTGGCCTCTGCGTTTTTTCTCGAAGCTCAAGCGCAAGGGGTCACGGTGGCGGAGCTGAAGGAGAAGGTGCTGGAGTGTCAGTCCGCCTTGCGAGAATGGGAAGCCGCCTGTGTGAAGAGTGTGCGGCGTGGGGTCGGTCTTTTCGATTCCGAGCAGTTGCGATGTTTGAAGCTTCTGCTCTGTGAAGAATCCTAATTGGTGCCCGGTCTGGCAGCGCGCGCCTCGAGATGGGGAGGCGCGGCGTACCGCCAGCGTAATCTGGCCCGGCCTGGAATGCTTGGTGAGTGCGGCCTATATGTGTCTGTGAGCATCTAATGCACGGCCTCAGCAGACCTAAAACATTCGTACAGCGCAAACCGCATTTTCCCGGTGAATATAATCTAGTTACACTCTTCGATCCTCCAGTTCACTCTATCCGCGCCACATGCTCTCCGCTTCGTCCGCAGTTATCGTCTCGTCTTCTCGTTCTTCTTTATTTCGGCGGGTCCTTTAATTTTTTCTACGTCTTTACTGTGATCGAGTGTCGGTCAATCGCAATTTGGAAGTTATGGATTCGCCTCGCATGTAATGTGGCTGATCAGTACGCATGGGTGCTCTGTGTATGAGGAGATGCTAATTTGATTTTGTTTTGAGTGGACAGGACCAAACGTGCCTCTGATTGCAAGTGTATTGTTTTCGCAACAAGATCTGACCACGGACAGCTGGCATTGGCTTGGCGCAGCTGATGCCCTTACGGGTCCACTTGTGCAAATAAAGTTTCTTTGCGTTGCAATGGAGCGAATGTTCTGCTTTATTTACATTGGGGACCATGGACATCTGGTTCTGGTTCCTTCTGGTAGTCAATGAAGGTCAAAACACATTCAGGAAACAATGCCAACATATGTCATGAACCTGATTTTGAGATCTGGTATGAAATATGAACCATATCGTGATTAAGTTTCATCAAGTGTCATGCCCGCACAGATACGACAGTCTTGGGCAATTTTGAGCAAATGTGGTCAATCTTGTGCAATTTTGGCGAGTTTCGTCAGTTTTGGCTGATTTCGGGCAACTATGGCCAGTGTTAGCAAATTAGGACACGTGTGGGCAGTCTCGAAAAAGTTTGATCGGCGTGTTAAATCATGTCGAAGTGCGAACCGTTGCCAGCATCAAAGATATTCTATTTCCTACCCCCACATCAACTTGTCAACACAGATGTTACCTAGTCAGCTTAGAAAGAGCATCAAGCAATGGGTGGAGGGCATGTTATGTAGAATTGCAACGGAATGCCAGCAAAAACACCACAACCATTAATCCCCCTGCAACAGATTACTCTTAAGGCAAACCGCCTTCTTCAAGATGTAGGCCACGCGTGTTTGGTGTGGCAGGTCTGCAGAGACTCTCATGTGCGATGCCGCCGCAGCATTTTCAGTTCAGGTGAAGTTCAAGCGTGAAGGTCACATGTAGGATGGTCAAGACGTTCCCTTGTTTTTGATCGCACATTTCTTGAATGATCCCGTCGGTATTGCATGTAACCGATGCCACCCGCCTAAACCCCCCACGCAGTTCCTACAAATGTAGTCCCCGCATTCCCCTCATACCTTTTTTCTTATCAATCATTGCCACGACGCAACCAGCAGTTCATCATGCTTGCCTGCATCATGGAGAGCCGGGCCACGATTCCGTTGGGGAATGGCGCTGCAAACATGATCTCTTACCTGTTTCTGGGACTTTGGGGTTTCTAAGAATGGGGGTCCCGTGGGTTACTTCTGGCAGGCGTAGAGCGAAGAAATATACGGAAATGGAGATCAAGCGGCAATGGATCACGCAATGTTTCACAACAACAGCTGTAAACCTACGTAGATTTTCCTAAACCATGAGTCCGAGCAACAGATCGCACACAGATTCAGGGACGAGGGGCCACGGAAACCAAATGCTCCAGCTTATCCCCAGCAAATCTTTGCTGCAGTCATATCCCCAAAAGCTACGACCCAAATTTGGGGATTTCCCAACTTGTAGAACCTAGGAATTTAGGGCTTAGGGCTTGAAGTTTTAGGGTTTCGGGGTTGAGGGTTTCAGGGTTAGGGTTTTCGGGTTTAGGGTTTTACGGTTTAGGGTTTCAGGGTTCCAGGGTATGCAGTACATACCACACAAACGTTATAATCCTAATCATACGAACCAACCAGAAAAGGAACCGTGATTTATTGAAGACCTCCCCAAGCCCTAAACCCTAAACTGTGTGACTTTTGAAGTCTACAGTCGAAAGATTCGAGTTCAGCGTTCACAAGCTCAAAAAGGGTCTAAGGTTCAGGACCAAGAACCCCCAATACCTTTGATAGGAGGTATATGGCACTTGAAAAAGGCACGGGAATTGAGTCTACGGTTTTAGGGTGCTTCATAAGCTTTCTACAGTGCCCAACGCTTGCAGGAGTTGGGGTTTCAACTCGCCCCCACGCAACAATGAAGGTGGCAGGCCTTGGTTTGCCTTCTTCACCATTCCTTAAACCCTAAACCCTATATGCACCTGGCCCCTAAGCCCTAAAACGTGAACCTTAAATTGATCACTTTAACCCCCTTAAGCTCTAATTCCTGAATCCCTAAACCCGGACCAATGGAGTTTTAGCAGGATTGATAACCCAAGTATGGGGGGTTAGAGTTTAGAGTTTAGGGTTTAAGGTTTAGGTTCAGGGATCAAAGTTCAAGGTTCAGGGTATATACGATTCGGGTATTGCTAGCTGCAATTCAAGCTTCCTGAGTGCCCTGATCTGGTGATCACTGGTTTATGGATACCCTGAACCTCCAAGTTCTGCATCCGGAAGGTTCAGGTCTCAGGGCTTCAGGTTCAGCCCAGAATAAACCTTTGAACGCTTTAACCCTAAAATCAACACCCCGAATCCAGGATAAGGATTGTAGCAGATTTTCCGCCATATTGGGGTTCAGGGTTAGGGTTTAGTTTAGGGTTCAGGAATTCTGTTTCTGGGTTCCTCCCCTGGATGTTTTTCGAGATGTGCCCCATGCACTCCTTAGTCGGGACCCCCCACACTTGTCTTATGAGCCTCATTTGCCCAGCGCCCTTAAGGGTAGACCCCAACCCCCAAACTCCAGAACCTAGCTCCCAAACTTTGTAGCCTAAAACCCTAAACCCCAAACCCAAACTTTGTACCCTAAAATTCCAAAATGTCAGCTCAGAGCACTTCGGATTTACGCCCCCAAAGCTCACGAAGCCATCCGAAGCCCATGAATCAGCAACCAGACTCCGAGGAGGCCCATCATGCAGATGTACACATAAGCCCTGGTGGTTGAACCCAGTAAGATTATATTCTTTATATAGGGGTTTCCCAAAATTATGGGTACCAATCTGGGGTCCCCATATTAAGGACTATAGTATTTTGGGGTCTATATTGGGGTCCCCCCATTTAAGGAAACTACCATTTCCTGAATTTTCAGTGCTACTGCACCTTCAACCCTTAAGCCCCTAGACTCCTAGAGGCAGAGCCCCAAGCGAAGCCTGAGTACATGGGGATGTGTCTAAACGAGTGAAAGACAAGGTTTGCTCTCGTCTTTGGACTCTGGTTATAGCATGGCTTGCTACGCGAGTGTCAGAGTTTTATATGACCACCCCAAAGTCCCAACCTTTAGTAACTCTAGCATCTAAAAACCCAGGCGTTTATCATGCGTCCCATTTGCGTTTATCCTCCGTGCTGAACTGTTCTGTCCACCAAAACCTTTTGCCCTAAATGGTCATGGTGCTTTTGCTGAAGCCCTTGACTCTGAACCCGCAATCCTTTAAACTTTTGGCGAATCGCTTCAACTAAGCCCTGAGCACTCTAAGTAGTAATTTTGGCCCCACAACATAGAGAATCCTCCAACCTTAAGCCGTAAGCACGTTGCCCTAAACCTTAAAGCTTGAACCTCAAAACAGGACAGCTCGCCCGAAAAAGGTCCGAGGACCCTAAGCCCTGAAACCTAAACCCTAAACCCCATAAACTCTAAACCCTAAACTCTAAACAAACCCCTGAGCCCCCTAAACCCACTAATCCCCGAACCCTGAACAGCCTGCCCAAGGCTGCCTGAGCTGCTGTGCAGCAAACTGGGCATTCGTGGGCCACATCACCCGACTTCCGCAGTGACATGAACTTTGGAGAGCTTTATGGGGTCCAAAATAAGGGATGGCTCAGGGTTGAGGGTGTAGGGTTTGGGGTTTGGGGTTTAGGTGTCGGGTTCGGGGTTTAGGGTTTAGGGCTTAGGGAATACTTAAGGAGGGGTTGGGGATACTATGAGCTACGGACGAAAGTTAGGTTGGGGCGGACCTACAGGGAGATCTGCAAGGGGGGTATATAAGGGGACATACGGTGGATACTAAAATCCTGCATGACCCTAAGAACCATATACCTTGGGAATTATAGTACTATAGTATATTAAGGTCATGCAGGATTTCTAGTATCAACAATATTAAGGAATGTATGAGAATTTTAGTCCAGGGGTCATATCGAAACATAGGGTTTAGGGGCTCATGTCAGAACGTAAGGTTTTGTGGTACGTAGGGGGAGGATAGCAATGACTGTAGGCTGAGTTGGGTGCCTACAGTTCAGACGTTACTTGGAAGTTCCAAGCAACTTTAGCCCAGCTATACTTGTATTTACAACCCAAACACAACACCTCTACGTCCCCTAACAATCCTATAGTTGGGTTACAAGTGCCAGTCAGAATTGGGTCATTGCCATGAATCTCCAATTATAGGTTGCCTGAGATGTACTACCCCTTGAACTTAGGTTGTAGGTGTTTCAATAATTGGATGGTTTCATGGGTGACTTCAAGTATGTCATTTATATGTTCACCCTTATGTATTGTATATGCACACATATGGGCTACCTCCAAGATTAGCCGTACCAAGGGACCATGAAAGGTAAACATGGGGTCCCTTTGGTAGCTTCGCATAGTCCCCAGTATATCCATTAATAGGAAACCGTTTCCATTAATAGTCTGAGAAATACAAGTCCTCATTTTTCCCTTGTATAATCACTGTTTCCATTTTATTTTCCTTTTTTTCCCGTTTCACTTATGGCATCGATTAGCTTGATGTGCTTGCGCTTGGCTTGGCCAGCGACGGGGCAGCTAAAGAGGTCAGCGTAGCTTCTTGTCAGTGGCCTTCTTTGCAGCGTCATTTTCTTTCTTTGCTGTTCTTTCTCCTTTCAAATCTATTTTCGGAGAGCCCAGAGCTGCATACCATGATAATGCATCGTCCGAGTCTCACCCTCTTTATGGAGTGCAGGGCGTTTACATGCGCGCCATGCTCAGAGCAAGCTCGAGCTGCATTGAATTCAAAAAAACCATCCAGTTGATTATCCAATCATTATATGAGCAATAGTCTAAACTCCTTAAAGGGGGTTATATAGGGGATGATATAAGGGACTACCATAGGGGTTATTAAGGGGGATACTAGGAGTTTAGACAATGGTTCATATGGGAAATATTCATTGTAACTCATATGATATCTTGTGCTTGTGTGGGTGGTTTGAAGGTGACATTTTGAAGGTTTTCGGCCTGGGGCTAGAGCGTGTGGGTGTTTTGTTCTCCTTTTTAGGCTGTAAATGCCTTAAGCCTTCGAATCCGAACCGTTAGTCCTGAATTCGCCTACACACCGAATCCTAAACCCCAAACACTGCACCCTAGTCCTGCGCACACGACTCCTAAGTCAACTAAATGCTGCATGTAAAATTTGCGTGCCGATGTGCGGATTGTCGCACAAATTCGAAAATCCAAAAATGACTACATCTCGCAAATTTGCGCGTACTCGCAAAAATGCAAAAATCCAAAAATGCCCCAGCTGAGTCTACCACTTTACAGCTGTTTGCAAAAATTTTAGCATCTTCACAAGAATCTGCAGATTTTCGCAAGAATCCGCAAATTTTCGCAAAATCGTCAGATTTTCGAGAAAACAATGGACATTTTTGCAAAAATAATCGATGTTTGTAAAATCTTCAGATTTTCGCAGACATTTTCAATTTCTCGCAAACATCTGCAAGTTTTCGCAAAAAACGGTAAAATCATCAGATTTTCCGAATAGTCGTCAAAATCTGCAAATTTTCGCAAAAATGGTCAGACTTTCGCAAAGTCATTCATCTTCGATTTGTACAAGCTCATTTATAATCAGGTAATTTTTGAGCGTAAGTTGTAGGGCTACCCGCTAGTCCCTCATCGCAAAAAACATTCCTGTTTGTTAGTAGTTTTACCGAGAGGAAAACAAATCGACCCATAAGCTCAACGAAACTAAAAGTCTGTCTCAAAACAAAAGAGCAGAGCTAAAGGCAGAAGTGGACGCCACTCCAGCAAAGGTCAAACCTGCCAAACACAATCCAGGGCTTCGTGTTTGTTAGGCTGTACAGCCTGCAAGGTCTTCCTATAAAGGTGGGATTTCGCACTATTTGCTCTCCAGGATCATTCCATCTGGACAGGTGCTTCACAGTAACTTGCGCGTTTCCCCAGACTTGCCAAAAAATGTCAAGTTTCCAAAAAACGACAGATTTCGAATTTTTGCAAACATCTGCAAATTTTCGCGAAAAAAATCATAAAGGCATTTTTTCGCAAGAATCTGCAAATTTTCTCATTTTCTCAAAAGTCGGAATGATTTCGCCACAAACTCAAAATTTTCGCACAGCAGTCAACTGAGCCACATTTTTCGAATTTTCGGGTTCCCAGCCCACACGACCATTCAAAAACATAAGTATTTTCGAATTTTCGTGTATTCGGCCCAAACCGAAGCGCGTACATATCGCTCCATCGTTTCGCTGCCACATCACGATTCCTCCCAGACCCACAGGTCAGTTGTATTTTGGTTGGGGGTACCACAGTCCCCAAGATAGAGTAAGTATTGCGAAGAATTTGTCTTACCAACGGGTTCAACCTCCAAAAACGATTTCCAAACACGTTTTATACATGAAGTCGTAATCCTAACTCTTTCTAAGTAGCTCTTTTTCTGGCCATTTAGGTAGAACATGTGATGGGTAAAGTCAGAAGACTTTTTCAAAAAGAGGAAGTTGTCGCTTTTCTCGGTGTTCCTTTTAATTTCATGTACAAGGGGCCCCAACTTTTTTGAGCATAGCAAATGCAACCAACTACTGTACATGAGTTTAGGGTTTAGGGTCTAGGGCTTGATAAGATTTAGGGTTTAGGGTTTCGTGGTGGCGGCGGTGAGGCTGACTGTGTGCGCTTCCGCCTCATAAAAGTAACCCCAACATGGTTCTCGTTGTGTTATAAGTTAGAAGTACGAATCATATTTGGGGGTAGATTGCTTTGCGCTTCCAGTACATGGGGCGTGCTGGGTCTAGGGCATACATTTACATGCCAGATGTCGCAGTAAAGGTCCATATGACTCAGCTAGCCGAAATTGTGGGTTCTTCGATTGCAGTAGGGTTCAAAGCTGCAAGCCTAGCGTCGACCCCTAGTGCCGAAATCTAAAAGCTGGAGCCCAGCAAAAACCATAACTCCCATATTGCTTCCCTAAATATCCCCCAGTTTAGCTCCTTAAAACATATGTATGTTATTAGGACTATGACCTGTCCTACTTGGTGCTAGCCCAGCCCCCCGTGGTTCAGGATTCCAAACCACACACCCCCCGTTTGTCGACCAAAAACGCAAAGCAATGTTTGGGGGGGTGTTTAGCAAAAACTCTTTGACCACAGAACCCAAGAACCAATTGCTCAGGGCCGGAGATCCGACGCTTTTCTGCTTGCACCCCCTCACCATGAAGCTACTCGTTCAGGGCTTATAGGATTTAGGGTTCAGAGTTTAGGGGTTAGCGTTTAGATTCCAGGGTCATGATGTAGGGTGTCAGGGCATAGGTTTGAGGGCGCAGGGTTTAGGGCGTGGCACCGCATCGATATACATATATAGATATCTACAAACATTAATTATGGGGGTGTGCGAGGGTATTATCCTCTTTGTGGGTCAAGGTTTATCCAATGGTATCCACACATATATATATATATAGATTCTTGCCCCTTATGGCAGCTGTCCGCAAAGGGGTTTAGGGTTTAGGGGGTTCAGGCTAATATCACTCCAATGACTTATTGTGGCATCTGTTATTGTAGGGGAGATGACCTAATCTATGTGTTTCATGGTCTCTCCACACAAGCTTTATTCACTTGACAGTTTCCTGAAGTTCTGCGTGGACTCTACAGACGGGCACATCTACATGCTGGGTCTGAAGCCTTACCCAAGAGCTAGAAGTTTTAATTCAGAGTTTGGAGCTGAGTGTCGACAGCTTTGGGGTTCAGAGTTTAGGTTTCAGTGTTAAGGCTTCAGGGTCTGGGGCTTTGTCAAGGTTTGAAAAGTATCAATGTTTGTTTCCTCTGTGGTGTTGCGTGCAGAATTGTGGGCTCCGGATTAGGTGGGCCACCCACTTAGATGCCCTATCCCTATATCTTTATAACTCCTTTGAGGGACCTGCAAGGGTCGGGGGACTGAGTTGGTATACCCCCCCATACCAAGTTCACCCTCCTGCTTCGTAAGGGCCACCTCCACCGTAAGCGCTCAACCTGAAATCCTACATGCTACAGCCTCAAGCCTAAACCTTCAGCTTTCAATTTGAAAGCCGAACCCCAAACGTTAAGGCAGACGCAGGCATAAGCTTAGAAACTTAAGCCTAAAGCCTTCTCCCCCACCAATTTATCAATTTTTGCTGTTGCCCTAAGGCTTTCAGGGGGTTCATTCACGTTCATAGGGACAACTAGCGACTCATGCCCTGCTAAGCATGGGCTAGAAGGTTCTAGGACGGAAGGTCAGGGACACTCGGCAAGTAGGTAGACCATGGCGTTAACTGATGTAATCACGTACTTTATACGTTTTGTCTGTATGCTTCCCTGAACTCTCAAGCCCAAACCCCAAACCCTAAATCCTAAACCCTAAACCCTAAACCTGGCCCAGGCAACTGGTTGCCCTGGCCCACGTGGCGCATGAAATGAGCAGCCGCCAGGAAGGTGTTGTTGGTCTTTCAATTGCATAGTATCCCCCTTAAATAATGGAGAATCAAATGGACAAGAAAATGGACAATGAAATGGAAACAGCTATATATAGGGTTATGTAGGGGATTATAGGGGTTTAGGGCTTATAGTCTTAAACTCCTAGCATCCCCCTTAATAACCCCAAGAGTAATCCCTTAGATAATCCCTTATACAACGCCCCTTTAAGGAGTTTAGACCCCAAACCCTAAACCCTAATCAACCCTATAATCCCTTATATAGCCCCCTTCAAGGGGTTTAGAGTATAGCTCATACGGGGGCCTTGAACTTTTTCCACCTTGGGCTCTCAGATTCTGTCCTTGATCCCATTTTTGCTCATGCGCAGGAATGTTCTTAAGATCATAGCATTATGGGCTATTAGACCCTAAGATTCCCTATGAGGACCCTATTAAGGGTAGATTAAGGTACCCTTAAGGTCTAACAGCCCATGGTGGTAGCATCCTGGCCCCTAAACCCTAGACCCTAAGCCCTAAAACCTGAACCCGATCTAAAGAACTGTAGGATTTCTAGTCTGCCGCGCGAGGTCTTCCTTCCATCGTCATGGCAGCATTTGCTTGACGCCCTTTGCCTAAACGCCGAACCGGCACGAACAATTCGGACTCCTAATCCCAAGAATTCGATGCTGTAAACAAGGCCCAAACCCTCAACCCTAAGCTTGGTAGGGAATGGAGGAAGGCAACCTTACAGCAGCCTCTAGCAGGGGCTGCTAGCAGTTTAGACCCTCAACCCTAACCTTAAACC
>CAJNIZ010008178.1:0-15033 GCA_905231905.1 Symbiodinium pilosum
TACTATATGGGTTATAGGGGCTATCAACCCACTACATCCCCCTGAACCTCCAAGTAGGGTCTGCGATTAAGGGCTGAAAGTTGAGGGTTGGTTTCGTTTCTGGTTGGGGCTTCTGAGGTTCTGGGCTTCCAAGTCATTCTGCCATTGCAGTCATATCCAAAGAGGCTTCAGCTATGCAAAAACGGGGCTTCTCCATATACATACATACATACATACATACATACATACATACACATACATATATATTATATGCGTATACATACTACATGTGAAGGGGTGGTCAAAACTATGGCCTCTTCTGGATAGCTAGATATCGTTGGCGGCATTCTGCTACGGAAGCGGGAAATCACCACAGCTTTGACAAACTGCGGCAATCACATTATGCTTGGTATTGCCAGTCTTCTTCTACCGACACCACAAGCTTAGTGGTATTTTTCAACTGATTGTTACTGATAATCATATATCCATACACATGTAGATGCATCTATGTATTTATATATGCGTATATGTATCTACACAAGCACATCTTATGTCAATTTCCAGCGGCGAACTGCAGTGCTCATACTTTCCTTTCGTGCCCTGAAAGGCTTTGTACCATGACGTCAGGCAAAGGTCTGAATCATGTTGTGTAAGGTTTAGGGCTTGGGGCTTAGGGTTTAGGGCCTAGGGCTTAGGGCTTAGGGTTGAGGGTTTAGGGCTTTGGGTTTCAGGGCTTAGGGTTTAGGACTTAGGGTTTAGGGCTTAGGGTTTTGGGCTTAGAGGGCTTATGCAAAGCTAGCACCGTCAAAATTTCGCTTATTGCGGGACCCTTGACAATTGACACTTGTGTAGGTTAGTATAGTCTAGTACATGGGATTGTTCAAAGTCTTATTGTTTCAGCCCCTAAAGAATGCAACAACATTACGAACAGAGTCAGGACGTGCAAAAAGGGCACAACCCCTTAAGGTTGGAGTCTCTGCAAAAACTATAGAAATCTCGGGGAAACAGGTGAATCCCTGAATCCAAACTCCATAGCCTTGAGGTCCTAACCCGACACCCTGCACCTTCAGGAAGTCTGCGTCGCAAGAGGGCAGAGGTGTGACTGCAGCAAGGGCCAGAACGTACCTGGACAGGAGAAAGGGTTTTGAAGATCTCAATTCCTTGCATGCGTCTCTTGTGAGGGGTCAGGTTTAGTTTGGCCTCGACATGATAAGCCGTGAACTTGCACTACTTTTTCGGGAAGACCGTGGTTCAAAGTGTGTGTGTGTGTGCGCGGGTGTGTGTGTGTGTGTTTTTTTTTTGAGGGGGGGGGTGGGGGGGTTCGGCTTCGTAAGGACGAGTTGGCCCACGATCTTAATGAAGCTTCAGCGCTTACATCTGGACTTCCTAAAGCCTACATGATAAAGCCTTGACCAGGTCGAGTGTTCAGGCTCTTGAAGGGCTGTTTGAGTTTGTCGTTTGGCTGACAAGCGTTCTTAGAGTGCAGGGTTTCAAGGAGTTTCTCCAAACAGGGCCCCTAGGGACCTGAGGGATATGCGAGGATGAGAAGGGGATTAATGTAGAACCTTAACTAATAAACCCTCTCGCCTTAGTAGGGATTCTAATGAGGATCCTGATACAAAGGCCCTTAAAAGGAGGGGGTGTATTAATCAGGGGTCTACATTATGAGGCAAGGACGATTTTGCGAAATTCTCAGCCTGCAAAATGGTAGTTTCTCAAACTGATGGGACCCCAATATAGGCCCCAATATGCTAGACTCCTTATTCTAGGGACCCCCAACATGGTACCCCTTATTTTACGAAACCCTCAAATCTACGTAAGGCTTAGGCTTGTAGACCCCCAATTTGCAGGCCTCATCTGGCTACTGGACATAAAAACCCTAAACCATATATCCCTGAAACCCTAAATCCCTACCCCCTAAATCCCCACCCCCTAAATCCCTGAATCCCCAATCCCTTAACCCTAAATCCGTGAACCCTGAAACCCGAAACCCTAAATCCCTAAACCCTTAAAGCCAACAGTCTAGAGCAGCCTTGGGGCTTCGGATTTGGGATTTGCGCAATCCCGAAAGCCCAGGGACTGAACTCAACAACAACGCTAGTATCCTTCTCAATGCTCCCTATAAGAGTCCCCTACGTTATCCCCTCTATAACCCCCTTCAAGGAGTTTACTCTGAACCCTAATCCCACCATCCTACCTCAAGCTCTCTAAGCGCCAGAACTCTAACACCCCGAACTCCTGCCTGAAGGTTCTTGGGTAGTTGCACATGGAGTCTAACCTCATCACCCCATGTGTACTATAGTCTAAACTCCTTAAAGGGGGATATATGGGGGGATAATATAAGGGATTACCATAGGGGTTATTAAGGGGGATACTAGGAGTTTAGATATGCCTAAACCCTAAACCCTAAACCCTAGGGTTATATTACCATATTCCCGTATTCCCTACTAGCCCCCCAGTAGGATTTCATGTAGAACTAGCCATGAACCTGCAAGTTTTGGTCCCCAAAGCCATCACCTCCAGAGGGCAGCATAGCAAGAGCCCAGGCCTTCGAATGCAACTTCACAGATCCGCCACTCCTCTCAGATTTCGGGCTCGGGATTTCCTGAACCTTTTTAAGGGGATGTAAAACAATGGTATTTTGGACTGGGGTTCTGGGCAATGTTTTTGTTTTACTTACTTTGGGGTTTAGGTCAGGGTATGCGAGGTTAATGTAGGGGCCTCAATTAAAAAACACGATTATGCTTCTGGATTGCACATCTATAGGGTAGGACCGGGTAGGAGGACCCCCCACCCTGTAATGGTGGTATAATAGGAATATCAGAGGACCCTAATATAGTCCTTATTATCCCTTATTGTCACTTTTGTATGGGGGGTCCTCCTAATCTATAGGGTACTTCAAATAGACGGGATGCCTCGCAACGTGGGAGGAATCCTAAAATCCATTGGACCTCAACTCTTGAACCTGAGCTCCAGTTAAAAGGCAAGGTACCGCACTATTAGGTGCAACTTTCTGAAAGGTACAGCAGAATACCGTAGGTAAGCACAAATCTCGTAACTCCTCTGCCCTTCAAAGCTTCAGAATTGCTTGCAGTTTCAGGAAAGCTCTCCGTGGGGTTAAACATGACGACAGGACTGGATGACAATTACAGCTTTCCAAACTACAACCCCTCTTAGCCACCCCGCAACCCAAATTCCCTGAACCCAAAACCCCAAAACCCGAAACCTTGAACCCCAAACCCCAGAACCCTAAATCTTCAACCTGCATCTCCGAACCTAAACCCGTGCTTAGGTTTGGCTCTTGGTCCGAATGCTTGCCTGTTACTGGCGGCTTCTGCCCCAGTACCTGCCCTACCGATGCTTGCAGTATGTTGGGGTTGGGCTTGGGGGTTTGGGATTTAGGGTTTAGGCTGGAGGGTTTACGTGCTGGCAAATCGGGGTATTGGCCGCGAGGAACCCAACTTGTCAATGTAGGATAGGGGCTACACCCGAATGCTGAGACCCTAAATCCTTGTGTTATCTGCCTGCTTTGGGTTTCATACAGAAGGTTGCTGGGACTTACCCTTACATAGCTACAGGCCTCTTATGTTGGGAGCAGCGTTTGTTTTTAGGGTTCTGTCGTTTGCAGCAACTGATTATGAACCACGTGCTCTATGATTCTTTCTAAGGGCTCAAAAAATACAAGCCTGCTATGAATTCCCATGTTTGTTTGGGAGGCTAAAGTGCAAGCCCTGAAGCATTTCCTTGGCCTTGGCTGGGACAGGTCAGGGTTTCCTGTGTTGAAGAAAAAAGGTGCTTCTCAACTCTGCGGATTGGGATAACATTCTATATCAAGGGTTTAGGGTTTAGGCTTTAGGGATAACATACTATATGAGCTATAGTCTAAACTCCCTAAAGGGGGTTATATAGGGGATTCTATTGGGGAGTATGATAGGGGTTACTACGGGGATGCTAGGAGTTTAGACTATAGCTCATATGTATCGGGCCCGTGAGGGTAGCCTCTATGATTCTGTGAGAAGGAATTTCTGCATCTTTTTTTATTTCTACGTCGAAAAAGCATAGACGAGCTGCAAGGAACAACCCGTGCGTGCCTCCATATGGGGCCTGTGTTAAGGAAAATTGTGCCTCAGAGTCCCTGAGCCCAAAGCCAGCCTAAAACGCAAAATCCTACCTCCCAAAAACCCTGAAGCCTTGATCAGCTCTAAGCTGAGAACTCCTGAGCCCCCCCTGAGCCTTAAACCCTGAACCCTAAACCCTATTCAAGCAGCCCAGGACCAGGTTGCCTGTCCACAGGTGGAGGACGAAGTTTAGGTGCTAATGTTGATGTAGGGTTTAGGATTTAGGGTTTGGGGTCTGGGTTTAGTGTTTGGGGTTTAGGATTCAGGGTTTAGGATTTACGGTTTAGGCTTCAGGGACCTTGCCGCCACAATGGAGAATCAAATCCAAAAGAACATGGAACATGATATGGAAACTGGGTTATAGAGGGGTTTGTAGCATTAACTGCCAGCAGTATGGTCCTAGATTCCTTGTAAACTCATTGTTTAAGGTACCTCAAGAGACCTCAAAAGGATATTGGTAATCATTTATAATCGGGCCAAAAGACGCAGGGCATGAACACAGGTTTAGGGTTTAGAGAGACGATGGTGGCCTCATGCCGGGAGTGCTTTTGATTGCATTTAGGGTTTAGGGTTCAGGCCTTGGTTGAGGTAGCGATTTTGGGAGGTCAGGGAAGTGTTTCGGACTTTTATGTGGACAGGTACCTCCAGCATATCCCCCTTCTCCTTTTCTAAGCACAAAGGAGCAGGGCTTTTCAACCAGTCAAGGAATCCCACCTGTACAAGGGGCCATAACAAATCCCTGCTTTGAGGCTTCCCTAAGGTGCAGCAAGGTCCCCTAAAACCCTGGCGCTGAACCCTGAACCAAACCCGAAAACCCTGAATCAAACCCGAAACCCCTCAACCCTAAACCCTAAACCTTCAATCCTGAACCCTAAACCGAACCCTAAATTCCAACCCCATCAACCTCAAACCCTGACTAGTTAGATATGCCTTAAGCCAGGACTTCATGCCCAACGGCACTTCTCTGGGCCTGGTATCTCCATCCAAGCTGCTTTGTCTGGGTTTAGGGTTTTGGGGATTCGGGTCTAGGGTTTAGGGTTTTTTGGATTTAGTTTCAGAGTTCAGGATTTAGAGGCTGGTTTGTGCTTGAGAACTGCTTTTGTCCTCTATGACTTCCTGTGTCCGAGGAACCAGCCGAAAACCTTCGTCCTACTAGGGTCTTAGAAAATGGGTCAATAGGGTTTATTCAGGGTTTAGGGCTTAGGGTGGGATATGTGGTACAGGGGTTATATGTATACGTACTAATAACTAAGTCATCATTAAGCCCCCCAAGCCTCAAACCCTAAACCCTATAGGGCATACCCTGTCATGAACCTTGCACATCTCAAATGAAGCATTTGAGCCCTGAACTGAATCATAGACTTACGAAGAGCCAAGGAAGTGTGCAGCCAGCCTGGATGAGTGCCCATGCCTGAGCCCCAGCAGCCAGATCCTCCCCTTTGTCAGAGGATTCTGAGGGTTTAGGGCTTAGGGTTCAGGACTTTGACGCCAGGGTTTAGGAGGGGATTGTGCTACCCCACTCTAACCACCCCCACCACTCCCAAAGAGGCCAACAAAAGCTTAACTAAGGTTGCTGGGAGTTTGTAGCATCCGATAAGGTTAAGGATCAATTACTCGTGGAAGAAAAGATTTGTGTTGTTTCTGTAGACACATAGAGGGAGAATGTGTCGAAATCGGCATTACTTAAGCCGGATCATCCAGACTGACCCTAGCCTAGGGATATGTGTATTGTATATATTGCATTCTATTGTAATTTATTTTCTTCCGCTCTAGCTTGTTAGATTTTATGCGTTCCCGATCTTAGAGGTTGAGTCTTTTCCTGGAGCTCGACGGACCAGGACCTAGCTCTCAAAAGCCCTGTGTGACCTTAGATAGGGCCAGCTACATGCAGGCAGTTTCCAATGGGCCGAGTTTAATATAAGGGGTATCTGCCCGAGACCTAGGCACTGAACCCTCAACTTTTGTAGCAAGCCCATATCTAGCCCTAAACCCTAAACCCTAAACCCTAAACCCTAAACCAAAACCCATATCTAGCCCGTATATGCCACGTATATCATCCCCACATCTGCCCACATAACCCATCTAAACTCGATGATCCAAAGGCGACACGTTCGTCGTTAGCTGAACTCGATGCCTTAGAAAAGAAGGTCAGGTTTACTTTCATAGCCCTAAACCCTCAACCTTAAGAAAGGGAGATCTCTCGGATGCTGGGCCGACTCAGTAAATCTTGGATAGTACTTCTAGTGTAATTAGAGAAGCCTTGAATATTTCCTCTATTATGCTGTTGGGTGGGGGCAGTACCTAAGAGATCACCCACGTAATGTTTGCCGTTTTGGGGTTTTTGGGCTTTTGGCAGATTCCATGGAGGAATCTCAAAATTGTAAGTCTCCACAGTTGCGGCCTTTCATCATCAGCCGGGGGCCTAACCAATAGGCCCTAATTCTAAGTAACCTCCGGCAAAATGGCGGTAAGTCCGGGATGCATTAGGGCTTAGCGTTTAGGGCTGCGGGTTTAGGGAAGGGGAGTGTAGCGGCATGGGGCCATCTCCGGGCGCGAGATTTCCAATCTGCAATCAGATCGACACCTAGCAACTCAAAGCCTAAACCTGAATGACACTAAACCTGAATTACTGTTGAGGAATTTAAGTTGAGTTACCATAATGGGTTTAGGGTGGAGGAAGTAAGTTTCCATAATAAGGGCATATAGTGAATAGTAGGGTGTCCTTGCTATAGTACCTTAACTGAAGTTCCTTGAATTGACAGCAACCCATCCCCAAACTAGCTTAGACCTGGGACCCCGCCTGGCTAATCAGCACTTGCCTGCAGAGGGGAAAAGTGCTAACAAGAAGACTTAAACCGTAAACCCTGGTTCCCAGGCAATCTCAGCCTTTAAAGTCTAGAGGAGAAACTGTAAAATGAAATGGGTAACGGGTTACATGGGGTTTAGGGTTTAGGGACTTTTTCGGGATAGTTACCAATAGTATAGTCCCGGATTCCTGGTAAGATTATGATACAGGGGCCTACGGTCTCAAGCCAATCTGTCCTCCAACTCAGATGGTCAGATTCAGATGCAGGGTTCCTAAACTGAAAATCGGGGTCCAACCCTAAACCCTAAAACCTGAAAATCGGGGCCCCACACATACCCACTATGCCCAACATATCAGACATGCCCTCTGAAGGAATGAGTTTGCAGATCCGTAAATGAAACTTGGGATCCTCAAACCTCATCTAACTTCGAAGTATCCCTACTGTTTCAGCCAACATCTGTAGGATTTTCGCATGGTAGCAGAATGCCTTAAGTCCCAAAGTATAGGGTCATAAAGGGTTATAAAGGATAGGGCCCCTCACCCTAAACCCTAAACCGGGTACCCAGAAACTCCAAAGTTTGAAGGCGGCAAAGAAGCTGAGCGCTGCCGGGGAGCCGCAGGATGCATCAGCAGCTGAGCTACGCTAACTTTGAGAGGAAATGGGACGTGACTTGAGCTATGGTCTATATTCCTTGAAGGGGGTTATATAGGGGATTATATAGGGGAGTATTATAGGGATTATTACGAGGGATACTAGGGGTTTAGACGCTAGCTCACTTGAGGACAAGGAGCATGAGTTGTGGTGATGGTGATGGCGGTGGCGGTGGCGGTGGTGGTCACGGCGGTGGCGGTGGCGGTGGTGGTGGTCGCGGCGGTGGCGCTGGTGGTGGCGGTGGCGGCGGCGGCGGCGGAGGCGGCGGTGGCGGTGGCGGTGGCCGTGGCCGTAGTGGTGATGGTAGTGCTGGTGCTTTGTCGAACTCGAAACCTTAGACCGAAAGCCCTAAAATCCTGGCACTTTCAAACCCTCAATCCTACAAACATGTCCTACCACCTTCATCTCACCCCGGTATCACGCTCTTGCTGTCTATAATCCCAGCAGTGCAATGGTAATGCATTTCGTAGAAAAAGCTCAAACCCTAACCTTATAACTTCCATCCACGAAAGGCTACATCCTACACCTGAAACGCCAAACCCTAAAACCTGAATTCCGATCTTTGAAAATCCATCCTGAGCCACATAAACCCATGTACAGTCCCAGTTTCTGTTTTCTTTTCCCGAGCTTACCATGAAACCATCAGCCTCATACTCTTTGGCTTTGCAAATCCCTCCTCCATCGTAGCGCTGAAGGAGGAAATCTCACATCACCTCAGGTCCATAAACTATGCATCACAATTTCTAGTTTCCCAGAAGATCTGGCATACCTCGGATGGTGCGAAGATTTTCTGCTCATGAATGTTTTGAATATTCTAAACCCTAAGCAATTTAGAAGGTGAGTGTTTTAACGATCAGGGGAGCGATCGGCATGATGGTTAGGCCCGTTAGGCGACTCTTAGGGTTTAGGCTTCAGGGTTTAGGGTTTATGGCTTAGGGTTTAGGGTTCATGGCTTAGGGTTCAGAGTTTAGGGTGTAGGGCCCACGCCCATTGGTGTCCCTAACTCCAACCAGGCAAGAGCGAGGGCTGCCCTATAACCTGCACAGCGGAGCAGAAGAAATGCATCCCGGCTGTAAGCAGAGTAGATTGGGGTAGAATACTGGAGACTTGGGAAATCACATGAAGCTGGATTGTATAGGGGTTATGATATAAGGGGTTACCTGTTCCGAAAAATCGTCCGCCCTAAGCCCTAAACCCTATGGCATCATGTTGGGAAGACTGATGGTTTGGGGCGGTTGGGGGGTTTGTGGTCTGAGGAGAGGGGTTTAGCTGATTGGCGGCTAGGGGTTCAGGGTTTAAAGGTTGGGCTTGGGCAGAGGAAGTCTAGGGGGTCTTCTTTGTGTTACGCTTGCATCGTTGTACTGTCAAAAGGCCGATGAATTGCAAGAAACATTGACATGAGTGTTGTGAAGAATTACCTTGTAAGCTGCTGTTGGACCAACTCCTCAACTCTAAGCTGGTGGGGCCACGTCCTAGCCTCAGAACAAGCAGGGAATGTATGCAGTCCTTATAGGAACGACCTAAGCTATGTGGGTTTCGGCTTGGTGTTTAAGATAGGTAAGGAACTCATCTGCCGGCATGAGTGCCTAGCTACATCTGCTATGTACTATGTACCTTGCATCTACAGGGTTTGCTCATCTTTAGGCTCCTGCCAGAAGGCTCCTGGTTATTGTAGGGGCCCAAATGATTGCCAGTTTTATGGTCCCAAAGGGTGGAGAATCCGATGGAAATGAAAATTGACAGTGAAATGGGAATTGGGGCATGTAGGGTTTATAGGGATATTGTGGTCCTAGATTCCCTGTATTTATAGAGTACTTCAATTTGACCTTAATGTGTTATTGGCAAGGCTCTAAGCCTTTTTAATTTGCGTTTGTGAGTGTAGGTTTGGGCTTTAGGGTCATGGAATTTTTATTTGTAATGCTAGACCGACTTGGAGGATTATGGGTAGCAATAATCGAAGTGACAAACTTCATTTCAGAGCTGATTGGGGTTCAATCACATGTAGCGAAATCACGGTACTTACAAGTTGGGCTAAGTCTCCTGAGGTAGGTCACAAGTGTAGGTATCCCATTTTATAACTTCACTTACGGTTGCTCAAGAGGCTTCAAGTAGGGTAGGCCAAATTGGCACCCACACATCTGATGACAGGTTACCTCACGGATTTCACAAGCACTGGCGCTTTCATCAGCGACCGGGAGGTTTGTGTGTCGCGCTCAGACAGTACCGTAAATCATGTCACTGACAAATTCCTGTCAAATTATGCCGACCTGACCTCAGACAAGCGTTTATGCAGCAAGCTCTCCCAAAATGGAGGAATGGAAAATGGACATTACTTTTTTGATTAGGGTGTAGGGTGCAAGGCTAAGAGGAGTTAGAAGGTGTACTTGTAGCCCCTGCCAGCCACGTAATGATCCCAGCTATGCCCGTTACCAACCTACTTGCTGAGTCTGGCTGACCGTCCAAGCACCAGCAGCAGCAAGACTTGTACCTTAGCAATGGAAAAGAAAACGTAAACAGCAATGCTATGTAAGGTTTGGGGTTTAGGATTTAGTGTCTTTGGAGTTTCTCCAACATGTCTCTCAAAGAAACCCTAAACTGTTGCAATCCGCATACTCTTGCAACAGGTTTTGAAAATGTATCCCTGAAGGGCTCCAAAATTCCCATCTGGGGTTTAGGGTTCAGGGCCCGCAAAAACGAAGACACGGCAGGTTGCGCCAGTCGGTTGGAAATCCAATTCCGTCCAATCCTGGATTTCTAACCAGTGTCAGGGTGGGATGACCCCCCACTTTTCGGGCTTGGGGGTTGTGTACATAGGTTTAAGGCCCCTAAACCCTTACGCTAAACACTAAAACCAATGCCTTAAACGCTAAGCCCTAAACACCCTTACCTTAATCCCTAAGCTCTTTTAGAGGTCTCAGGATTACTTTTTTGGATGGTTCTTGCTTGTCCCAAGATTTAGAATTTAGGGTTAGGGTTTAGAGTCTAGAGTATTATTTGTTTTGTTTGTTTTTAGGGTGTTGCCTCTGGATTTTTGGGGGTTTAGGGGTCTCGTTCAGGGCCGCCTGTTGAGAGGGCCACCTGATCTTTATGCTCCCAACTGGAACAAATTCCTAGCTGTGATATGATACATATAAGTAAATATGTCTATACACATATGAACATATATATATATACATACTGTATATCGGCCCTGAGCCCGAAAGCCTGAGCCCCGAAGCCTGAAGACAACTCCGAGCCCTGAATCCCCAAACCTAGACCCCAATGCTAAGCCCCAAATCCCAGACCCCAACCGTTCAGGCCGAAACCTCAAACTGGGTTGCTGTTAGGGAACTTAAATTAGCTTACCACAATGGGTGTATACGTATATATGATACTTAAAAGGGTTTCCCTCATGTAGTAACTTTGACTAAGTTCCTCAACAGCAACCCAGTAAAGTTTTTTTTTTTTTCCTTCATCCTGTCCTGCCAGCCAGGTTGCGAAGGACGCCTTATGCCCCTGCGGCAACTGAGATTAGAAGGTGTATGTCAGGTTTAGCCGCATAACTCGCAGTCCCCCAAAGGGCTCATGATGGGTATGCTAGGGCGTTATTATAGCGGCCCTGATCCTAAGCTGTATGCTTTCTTTTTGCGCGGGGTTTAGGGTTCATGATGGGCACGTCGGATCTAGGATTGTTCATATGGGCCATAGTCTAAACTCCATGAAAGGGGGTTATCTAGAGAATTTTTTCGGGTTCCTATCCTCAACCCTCAACCACAAGCATCCCTTCTGTTGGTTTCAGAAGCCCAGGCAAGAACACGATCAAATGCCCGGGCGAAGACGCTCAGCTGCATAGCGGGCATCTTTCCACCATGTTCGGGGTGTATTCTGTTTGATGATACACGGTTATAGGGTTTAGGGTTTAGGGTTATAGGGCTTAGGGTTTAGGGTTATAGGGTTTAGGGTTTAGGGTTATAGGGTTTAGGGTTTAGGGTTGATGAACAAGATTTTGCCTGACCCTGAATACCCAAGCCGCAATCATGGTGTACTGGGGGCATTGGGATCATGCAAGAGTAGGTCCAACGGTATAAACTGCAAAAATCAACAGTCTACACGTCCAAACATCAATCGCAAAGTTATCAGATCCAACATAAGCCAACGGCCTATAAGCCCCAATGCAAGCCAAGAGGTTGTGGTCAAGAAGCCCTAAGCCCTAAAGCCTGAAATCTAAACCCTAAAGCCTTCAATTCGGGTATTGGACACCTAAGGATGTGTGCTTGCTGAAGGAGGTGGCAGACGTCATATGTCCCTGCAAGGCTTTGCATTTGAAGCGTTCCCATAGGTCTAGGGTTTAGGGTTATCCTGCATGGCCCTGAGTAACTTAAACCGTGGGAATTTCCGTGCTGGAATATACCACGTGGAGGCCCTGACGTAGTAGCTACTTATAATAGGATTATAACCCTACTTATAATTCGGGTAACCCCTATACGCCCTTTTCGGGGGGGGTGATTATTAGGGTTATAAGCCCAGTTATCAGTAGTTACTGAGTCTCATGGAGGTCATGCAGGATTTGAGTATAAACAGTATGAGTAGCACGTTGTAGCTGAGGATATTAGTGCCAACACTAGAGTCTCACTAGAGTTCCAGATACAGAGTGAGATGATATTCTTCTGTGACGGATAGCATTTCCAGGAAGAATACAATCAGCTCCCAACATCCAATAGGAAAACGCCTGGCCCAGTTTAAACAATGGACCCTCCCCTTGAGATATAACGGTACAAGATTGGGGGTAGTGGGTTGTTATTAGAGGGAGGTGACAATCTGCTTCTATGGCGCTTTATTTATCATCAGCAACTCTGTCCTTGCAACAAGAACCTGAGGATGCACCATCTCATGTTGCACTTTTGTTGTCTCTAGGCAAAGTTTGGTCCGAAAAAGATGTAGAATCTACATGCCTCAGCATTGCCACCCTGAACCCTAAAGCGTCAACCCTGAAGTGAGTTGAGAGAGGCATGCCGACAGCATGGACAGAAACACGAACATGATGTGAGCTATAGTCTGAACTCCTTAAAGGAGGTTACATAGGGATTATATGGGGGACTACTATGGGGAGCACCAAAGCCGAACAGCAGTTGGGGTAGCCCCGTCCATCCTGGGTTCCCATATTACCCCCCCCAAAACTACCCCAATTAAGCCTAGTTCAGGTTAATTAAGGGGGAACCAAGGGGTGGGGTAGTATGGAGGGGGGTAGTAGCGGAACCCATGAGTGCGCAACACCGCTTCTCTGAAATCTTTGGACAAGGAAAGCACAGCAAGCATCTTAGCAGCGTTTCGATGAGCACTCCAAGCCCTGCAAAGGACCTGGATGTGTTAGTGTAGGCAGGATGTGCTCTGTAGTGCCAAGAATTCCAAGCCGATATTGCCTGCATACATCTCAGAGTGCCAGTCTCAAACACCATGCGCTCTGTTTACTCAAAGTACTGCTCATCATTTAGTAAGGAAAGTCTGTCCCCAGGCCATCAAGGAAGCGCTAACAGCCTGCCCTCCATTTAATACGTTTTTTTAATGGTTGCATCTGTACCCCCCCAGATCATCCCAGCAGTTCCCTCCTGCCATACTGAGTACACGGGTGCCACAGCAGTCATATGGTATTCGAGGGCACAACAGCCACCAATATAGAGTAAAATTATATCCGCCTTTGGGGTACAATTCGCCTTTGGGAAGAGTAGAATCTTACTGTGTCACAGGAATCGCAAACTGCCTGCAGCGTTGCAGACTACTCGAGCACCGGCACTTCGTCAGTCAATCACTCTTTGGTACTAAGTCGGGAATCTTGGACGGGCTTATAGCACTGACGGAAGATATCTTGCAGCCATTGCAATCACAGTATATTGGGGAGACTACGCGGCGCAAGATTTCCTCCATCCAGCGTGCGGCGTAGGGATTATTGAGAGGCGATGTATCCCTACAAGGCATCATGAAGAATCCTCCCGCCTCATACCAGACCCTGTGCTACACTCCAAACCATGAATATTCTCCCAATTAAAGAGAGGGGATTGTCCGTCATGGTTTCAGTGTGTGGTGTGGAGCTCGCGGTTGATCCGGACGATTAGTGACGATATTGATGGCAGTAGAAACAGTAGTAATAGCAATAGTTAATAGTTGTAATAATAGTAATACTAGTAATGCTAGTAATACTACTAGTAGTAGTTTCCAATAATACTTGCAGCAGTTAGAATGGTAATAGTAGTTCTTGTAGTCATAACAGTAGTAGTAGTAGTAGTATTCATAGTCATAATGGTAACAGTAATCGTAGTATTAGTAACCATGGTAGCCGAGGACTGTTGCCAGGCACAATTCGGTTGTAATCCCTGCAGAAGCCCAATATCTTTCCAACGGGATACGCCTGGAAAATGGCTTTATTGTTTGCTAGGGAAAGGGGAGATGGATCTCTATAAGTTCCCCTCTATGCCTCCTCCATTCCTACATTCCCTAAACCCTAGACCCTAAATCCTAAACCCTATCAGCAACAAGTGAGGCACGGTAACTGGATTCTCGACCGTCTGCGTGGCCCAGGGCAACGCTTGCCCATGCGGCAAAAATGCGCTCAGCTGCTCAGATCCGAATGACGAAGCCCGGCTCTGCTTAGGGTTTGGGATTTAGGGTTTAGGGTTTAGGATTAGGGTTCAGGGTTTAGGGTTAAGGGGCGTGTTGACTTTTGTGCGGGAATGAACTTACTGGGGCTTAGTAGGGAATATAGGTACATACTATATAGGGATTAGATGTAGGGATTATACTCCCTCACCCCCTACTAAGAACGTTTAGGCGAAGGTTTGGACAAGACAGCAGAAGCCATTATGCTATATGGATTTGGGTTTAGGGAATGGCAAAGAGCATGAACATTCGCATAGTCTTGGGGAGTAGATCAGGTCTAGGGGTGCTATTGGGTTCACAGGGTTGCTTCTTGGGAGGTGCCAGGTGGAACGATTTCGCACTGCTCCTAAACTCTAATCCCTAAACCCCAGACCACAATCCCTGAACAGCCCCTAAACCAAGGGTGTAAGCAGTAAGGGCCCTCACAGCGAGAGAGCATTTTTTCGGGTGAGGGGTATGGCAGTGCTACAGTAACCAATTCTCAGGTGATGTTTTCAGAGATAGAGCTGAACTAGTTCCTTGTACTCTTGAATAAAAACTTTCTTGGGTGGATATGGGGGTTTCTCAGACTAGGGGACCCTTTGGGAGCCCCAGGGATGAATGCATTTTCAAACCGGAAATGTAGGGGCGCCACTTAAGGACAGTGTAGGGGTTATTTCGAGAACTCCGACATGTGGACCCTGATTGTTTGAGCACACCCAGATACATAGCATACATAGCTAGGTAACGTTTCCATCTGCATTCTAAGTCTAAACTCCTGTTATCCTCGTTAAGAACCCCTATAGTAGTCCCCTATATACCCCTCTTTAACCCTCAGCCCAGGCGTTACGCCGCAGGAGAGCACATAT
>CAJNIZ010008179.1:415-15029 GCA_905231905.1 Symbiodinium pilosum
CTAATCTTCCTCATTTCCTTTTGGATGTTCTCGACTGTGATGTCCTCCTCGGTTTCCATGCGCTCCTCCTCCGTGTCTGTATGGTTTTCCTCATCTGAGGTACTGCTACGTGATTGTGAGCTGGACTTTCGGTGCTTTTGGCTCTGGGATGGTGGCATCTTCAATGGGGTCTTTGTGCCATCTCCTCGTACGGGTGTACTAACTGTCATATCCTCCAGGCGTTTGGTAGTGAGAGCCATCGATGGCGTCTCGCTTTTGGATGCCTGAGTGATTTTGGACTTGTCGGAAGCAGTGGATTTGGGGGGTTCTGAGCTTTCCTCCTCAGACTCACTGAATCTAGCTCGCTTTGGAACTGCTACGGCTTGTTGAGCTTCCTCTGCTACAATGTTTGCATCTGCCTCCTTTGACTGCGTGTCGTCGACTGGGAATTCCAAGCGTTTTCGTTCTGCCTCCTTTTCTTCCCTTGTGCTCTTCTTTGCGGCTGCTTTGGTATCTTTCTGCACCTTTTCTTCTTGCTTTTTTCGATCATCCTTTGGAGTTCTACTTTTCTCGCGTCCCTTATCCATGGCAAGTCAACCTACGGAAAATTCAAAAACATTCGTCTACTCTCCCCGTGCTGCGACCCTCGAGCCTTGATTCTTGACATGCTCCCTACTACCTGCCCAGAACCTTGACATAGAGCGCCCTAAACTTAATGGTTCTTAGTAGGGAATAAGGGATGATTTTTTATAGGCTAAACCCTAAACCCTAAACTCTAAAGCAGGGATCATATTCCTTCATTCCCTGCTCAGAGCCGGTACATAAAGTTTTGCAGGCGCTCACATCCGAGTCTAAGCCTGTGGAAGCAAGTCTACTAATACGTACTTTGGGCCCAGAATCAAAGTCTACACCCACCCACCCAAAGTAGCATGGAACCTGAAACAGGCGCCCTATAAAAGGATACTAGTCAGGTCCCCAATTCATCTTCCATGTTACTTTGGGAGAGGGTTAGCATTTCCTACTTCGGGCTATTTGGACCCCTAGAATAATGATTTCTACGGAGAATACCGTGGTTAACTCTAAAACCTCTTCATGCCCGGAACCTCAATAGTCATCCTCGCCCCCAAGCCATCAAAGCTGCACCAAGGTTTAGGGATTAGGGTTTAGGTTTTAGGGATTAGGGTTCAGGGTTCAGGGTTTAGGGATGAGGGCTCAGGGTTTAGGGTTTAGGGATTAGGGTTTAGGGTCTAGGGGCGAGTGTTTGATGGTTGGTGCTTGGGTCCCCCAAGCTGCAAGAAGAATTTCATATCGCCACCCACCCTAAACTCAAACCCTAAACCCTGTAATTGTCAGATCATAGTTGGAAGCTCCTAGTATACCAAAATGCCTCTTCTATGCACTCTGAACAGTAATCACCCAACCCCAAAATCTAAGATCTAGGGCCCCTAAGACTCAAAACCCTATACTCTAAACCCTTACTAAACCCTTGTAGGGTCTATAGTGGTTACTGTAAACGCCCAACTTCCATCCGAAAACCTAGGATTTAGTGTTCAGGGCTTAGGGCACCAGCAAATATGGAAACCCATATATTCAAAGTAGGGCATTTTGTAAGCTCCCGTAGCAAGTCAGGGGAAGGTATATACCACTCAGTGCCCTAAACGCTGCGCCCTCACACCCCCAACCCACTCACTAGTTGTAGTATCCTGGCCTATGGCATTTGAACTCCACATTTCCTGGAACACTGGTAGAAGTTTCTGAGTGTCAGCCGGTGGTTATGTCTATAACTAACACAAACGCACAAATCATGCACCCTAAGCACCGAAAAATCTAATGTGAGCTATGGTACCTCCAAACCTTTTACCCAAACCTGTCCTTAATCCCTAAATCCCTATCCCTACACCTCTACCCCTAAACCGTAAGCGTTGCTATCTAAAGCTTATTTAAGCATGCCCCCGGAGCAAAAAAACACTTAATCACAAAGGGCCCCCCCTGGCAACACGCCGTAACTTAACTTCTGAAAAAGGGTTATAGTCCCCCTTAAGTAGATAGAATCTGGGGTATAGGAATATCATTCTATCTACTTAAGGGGGACTATACGCCCATGGGATATGTTGAACTAGATATTCTACGTTTGGCTTCGTCTTCTCGTAGCCTGAGCGCACCTCCCACAGGTGAATTATGGATTCTCCTTACCATCCCCCTATAGTACCCTCCCTTAGCTCCCCCTGACTTAACCGTAAGTAACCCTATCTTGTTCTTAAATTAAAGGGGAACTTAGGGGGATTAGTATGGGGGGGTAGGAAGGGAATCCATAAGTAAAAGAAGAAAGATAACTGCGGTCCGTGGCTTTGCCAACATCGCAGATTCCTCCCGGCTTTGCAGGGTCCAGGTGCCCACTAGTTGACTACGGGCAGCGTTTTTTGTGGGTTGAACCACGTAGGGTTTAGGGTTTAGGGTCTAGGGATTACAGTCCTCTTATAAAGCGCCATACCTAAACGGAGGAAATCAATTTACTCGATAGAAAGAACCCAATAATTAGTTGGGCTTGGGTCAGTAAATACTGTCGTACAAGGTTGGTCCATAATGAGCTATAGTCCTAGTATCCCCTGAATAACCCAAATAATACTCCCCTAAATAATCCCTGAAGGTTAAGCTGATAACTCATATTACGCGAGAGCAGGGCTTTGGGGTGCAGGGTTTACTGTCCGACTACCCCATGATGGGGTGCCTAAAAATGGGGGGGGGGTGTCCCAAAATTGGGGGGACCCCCATAATCGGCCTCATAGTATATTGGGGTCTATATTCAGGTCCCCTTGTTTTTGGAAACGACTATTTAGGGCAGTAGCAAAAGAAGCATAACTTTCGCGGAAGTATGTGGTAGGTTGTCATAAATTGTGGCCTGGCTTGCGGGTACCCCGCATGATTCATGGAGGGCGTATTATACTGGAAACAACTAATTAAAGGGAATCTGAGGACTTAGGGTTTACATGGTCGAGAGCTTGAGAACTCGTGAACTTGGGGCATCGGCGCTTAGATTCTTCAGTCTTGGATCTGTCCACTGTTCAGGGTTGGGTTATGGGTTTAAGTTTTAGGCTTTGTTCAAACTCTATTTACTTAGAGCCAAAAGCTCAATCCTCCAGCGCGACCACAAGCCGAATCCTTTCACCCTGAAACCTTTTACCCTGATCATCAACATAGGGAGATGATAGGGCCCCTTTTGAATTGTATAAAATCATCTTGGGAATCTACACTCAATCCACCGCGAAAAAAGGTACACCTACAGCCTCCACTTCTGAAAAAAATATAAAACCAGCAGAAGAAATGCTTGTAGACTACATGGGCAGACGCTCTTCCCCCATAGAAGTGTCAAAATTAGCACCCTCAACAATCACCTCGACATAAACACTCCACAGGGTTCAGGTGTGGAGAGTTTCAGCGGTTTAGGGTTATAGTCCCCCTAAAGTAGATAGAATATGGCTTTGGGTATATAAACATAAGATCCCCACATACCCTATATTCTATCTACTTAAGGGGGACTATAGGGGCCTCGGTTTTATTCTATCTCTGAACCCTAAACCCGGTGTTCAGGGTTGGGGGCTGGCCCTGAGCCCGGAACTCCAACGCCTGAACCCTGAACTTCAGGACAAGATTAATAGAGATAAGTGACTTTGGGCACTCCCTGTTGCCCGCAAAGAGCCGGCGGGATTTGCAGTTGCAATGCAGGCACCAGAAGGCAAGAGGTTTAGGGCTGGGGCTGAGGGATGTTGAGGGCGCACGCTATGGGAATCTTATAACACAATCGGGTATTGGAAGTTGCATTTGTAGATTTGTCCTGGAACCAAACAACAAGTTTTTTTGGGGGGGAACAATAAGCAAACAATTAAACGCAACACCTTTAGGATGGGGCGTTCGCAACCTTAGGTGAGTTATCTACATGAAACCAACTTGTGCAGCGGTTGCGATAGAATAGGAACCCTGGACCCATAGAGCAAACACCCTAATGAGACCCAAATACAGAAACAGTTACATAAACGCAGGGCCCGTCGTATGTTCAAGTAGACCAGGTGTCCATAGGGTTTTAGAGGTTTGGGGTTTAGTGGATTAGGGCTCTCTCCAGGATTGGTTCAGCAAGTATTTGGGTTGAGGGTTTAGGATTTAGGCTTTAGGGTTTAGAGGGCTGGCTGTGGGTTTGGGGTCTACAGTTTCGCGTTGAGGGTTTTGCCCTCCCATGCCAGCAGAGCATGTGCTCCTTCTTTCCGGAACTTGATGGGTTGTCAGCCCGACCAGGCGTCAGCAATTCGTTGCTTTAGGACTTTGACTTTGACTTTGGGACCCAAATACCCTACCCTAAACCCTAAACACTTAACCCCATACCATACCCTAAAAGCTAAATAAAAAACCCAAGTTCAGGGCTATGTTCTGTGGCTTGGGAGGGGTATCCAAAACCAAGCGTACGAACTTCAAGGCTGCGACGGACAACTGTCTGATGTAGGGCCTAAGCTTAGCTTTTTTAGGCGTAAGGCCTAAAACACATCCCTGAAAAAGAGCAGTTCAAGAAGACTTATAAGGTACGTTGCTGAATTTCCGTGTCTGGCTTTGTTCAGAATTCTGCTAACAGCCATGTGTAGCCATGCACAAGGGTCCGATCAAAGGAGCATCCTGCCACACCCATGGACCCCGGTTTCAGGGTTTAGGGTTTAGGGTAGTTTTTTCAGGCCAATGTTTAGGGTTCCACAAAGCTCTCATCCGTCAACCCTTAACCCTTAACTTTACAACCTAAACTACTGTATGCCATGAACCTTACCCTGAAACTCAGCCCTTGACCCCGAACCTTAAATCCCAAAACCATACACTGCGCCTTGGACCCTTTCAAACTCAAACGCTCGAGGACCGGAGAACTCCAAACTCCAACCCTCAAACCGCAACCACCATAGGTCCGTCACGGTTTCGGGCTCAGGGCTTAGTTTTTTACATGGTTCAGGGCTTAGGTTGCGAGAATCTCTATAGTCTCGAAACTGCACATCCGTCAGGGTCCAAGGACCCAAATACTAGGGCTTTAGGGCCCAAATGTTATAACATTAATGTTATTTGGGCCCCAAAACCCTGTTATTTGGGTCCTTGGACCCTTAAGGGCATGTGTCAACAGTCCATGAATTTAAATATCTAAATCCGGGAGGTTTCCTTTGTACTCTCAGGGCTTGCACCCTTGAAATTGGATCCCACCGTCATGGACTTTGGCCCTTAGTTACTGTAGGGCATTGAAGACCAAAACCTAAGATTACAATGTGCAGGGTACAAACTTAATGTAAGGGGCGCCAAGAAAACCCAAACCCTAAACCCTAAACAGTGCTTTCCATTCTTGCCATTCCTTCATTCCTTGCTTGCGAGGAGAAACTAACAGCTGGCATGTCTAAAGTCCCGCAGTTTCGGGTTTAGGGTGTTCTTGGATGGAGTTGGGTTGAGTGCTTAAGGCTTAGGAATACCTTAGGTTCCCCTCAACGGGTTATAGGTATATGTAGGAGTATGATGAATGAATACCGGGGAATGCAAGTACCTTGGGTCCCCTTCCAGGGCTTAGAGGGATATATAGGGCTTAAGGTTTGGGATTTGAATAGTGCTACACGGGGGGAAAAATGCTCTCTTGCCCCCAGGTTCTCAGGTTTGGGACACAAACACTACACTTGTAAGCTGTCTATGGTAGTTCCCAGGTCCCCAATATCGCCCACAAATATCCCCGTACTATGTGGACCACCCCAAAAAGGGTACCCGAGCTTTGGGGAAAAGTAGATGGTACATTGAAGGAAGCACGAAAGGGTAAAGTCCTAAGATCCAGGCTAAAGCAAACCAAGATTAAGGGATTAGGCTCCCAAACTAAACTAAGCATGGGGGTGTGGGGGAAGGGAAAAGGACAAGATAGGGGATAGTTCAGGAGTTCAGGCCTTGTTAAGGCTTCATTAATCCTTATTAGAGTAGCCCATGCCTCCCAAAACACCCTCCCCCCACGCCCCTGAACCGTAACATACCTCTGGTTAGCAAGGAACGAAAGCATGTGTAGTACCTACACAAGCCCTAGAGATCAAAAGAGCCTGGACTTGATAGTATGTCTAGACTTTATAGGGCCCAAAATGGGTCGAGTAGCATTTGTGGCTTTTAAAGCCCCAAGTAGATTCTATGTGTAGACTCGCCCGGTTCAGCGCCAACCACCGGCTGAAACGTTTGCGCCTCTTCAGTTTGCTAGACCCATGGGATTCTTGGTTGGACCCGCAGGTTCGGAGCCCGGGGATTAGTACCTGCATATGGGGCATATATGGGTTCTGTGTTTATCTAAAAGTTGTATCCGACTTTTGCGGTCCCACCTTAATCCGTTGCAAGAAAGCTTGTTGATAAAGCAGCAAGGAGTCCCAAGCCGGTGTTGAGGGATTGTACCGTTTCGGGCTTGGGGTTTAGGATTTAGGGTCTAAAGGGTTTAGGTCGAGGGTCTAGGGTTGAGGTTGAGGGTTTAGGAGTTTAGGGCTTTGGGTTTAGGGTTTGGTGGACCTAGAGGCCTACATGATTTAAATGAGGTTAGGCATGTTTCGAAACACTAGTCTTATCCATAACAATACGAAGGGGTTTCCCAAAATTGGGAGTACCTTTTAGGGGGTTCCAATAAGAAGGAATAGAGTACTTTGGGTTCTCTATTGGGTCCCACTATTTGAGCACTGTTTTGACCTTTTAGAATTTCTCATACTAACATGGAGGGCCTACGCGANNCGGAATGGTTGTTTTCCCTGCGGAAGAGGCTACGCGGGGATACTCTTGCTATTCAGCTGACTACGCGGACTACGCGGCACACCTGGCCCACACAACGTTCTACGCAACATGTCTTATGAAGCATACAAACTACGCAGACTACGCGGACAAAATCACCTAACCGTAACTACGCGAGACTACGCAAGACTACGCCCTGCAGGCCCGAGNNCGCGAGCACTCTTGCAGCTTCACGGCCATCACAGCCCTTTCATGCAGAAAAAAAATCGCTGCTCATTTGGGGAAACTACCATGTTCGCGCTTTAGTGATCAGATATTGCCGTTTTCATCTTCACATTGTGGTCTAGATGCCGGAGCAGTCACAATAAAACAGCCAACACCCACCCAATGCATCACATCCTCTAGCCGCGACAATTCTCGCAGGTTTCTCAAAAGAAGGAGCTGCTGGGGCCTTTCGGGGGTCTACGGGGGAGGGATATCTGTCATGGCAATCCCTGGGACCGTAGGGGCTGTTGTTATTTAATTCCGCATTGCTCCCTATCCTAAAATCCAGGCCTAAACCGCCCAAACCCTGCACCCTAAATCCACAGCACTACATCCCCAAGGCCAAAACCCCAAAGCCGAAATCCACAAGCCTAAACCCCCAAGGCCACACCCACCATTCTGAAAAACCGAAGGTCCCTAAAGAGCCGGTAGAGCCCTGACTGTGGCACGGTTTAGGATTTTAGGGTTTACTGGGTTGCTGTTAAGGAACTTAAATTAAGCTACAATATTGGGGAAACCCTATGATTTACTATATATACCCATTATGGTAACTTAATTTAAGTTCCTTAACAGAAACCCAGTTTAGAGCTCCTCCTAGCTTGGTAGACTCCGGTTGATCGAGCTCGGGCCGAGCGTTTCACCAATTCCATCTGAGCCCACCACCAAGGGGTACTACATGAGCTAAACTCCTAGCATCCCAATTCATATCCCCCTTACAATAGTCCCCTATACAATCCCGTACATAACCCCTTGTTACAGAGTATAGAAGCTCACAAGGTCTAGGAACACAATCCAGTCCTCAAATAACAGCACCCCCAGCTCCCTTCATAATGAAGATTGCCCATGCGTTGCAGGATATACTGGGGGTGAATATTCATTTATTAGGGGGTGCGTGGCGTTGTATTTCACTACGCTGCGGGGTAGCATGAACAAATACAAATTCTGACTCCGTCCTATGGTTCATAATCTTTTCCTCGGTCTAAAATAAAAAGGCCCACAGTACTTCGTTAAGGAGCAAGATCATTGTCGCACCGTCACAACAATCCTACACCCTGCAGCTTACAGACCCAAATCCTACATCCCAAGACCAAGACCCCTAAACCATAAACCCTAAACGCTAAACCCTAAACCCTGAACCCTAGACCTACAGCATCCTACAGCACTCAGGTAGAAAACAAAAGTCCCACATGACCCTCAGTACCTCATAGCTTCGGAATGATGGCATTTCCGTATACCAAGGTCATGCAGGACCTTTAATATCAACACTGCAAGTTACAGACTCAAAAATGATCCAAGTTTCTAATTATTACTATCTCATACTCCATGTTTCTTATCCATTTGACTCTCCATTATTGGGAAGGACCTCCGTAAACCCTTACCCGAAACCGTACACCCTGAAGCCCAAACCCTAGTCCCTAATCCCTGAACACCAACTTCTATATAATCCTGTATGATACTATATAACCCGTCACTATCTTCTCACTTAAGCTGTCCTGGCTCAGGTTGTCTCCGGTTTGGGCATGGGATTGAAGCTTAAAGTTGTGTGTCAGATTCCTAGTGTCCATGGACGCCCTAATAAACATGACCAGTTTGGTAACCCCAACCCCAAAATCTACGAGTGTATGCAACCCTCTTCGTGGTAGTTTCCCAAAATAAGGGGCCCCCAATATAGATCCCAAAATACTATAGTCCTTATTATTGGGACCCCCGAAAAAGTACCCCAAATTTTGGATAGCCCAGAGATTGGAGAAACGCCACTTCTCTCACTTCTCATCTGGGCGGATTACCTTGCGGCAGTTTGAAGGGAGGGTTTTTGGCCTACAGTCCCCCAAACGAGACATAGCACCCTGGAAGGGGCGGTTGCGAAGACTACCGTCCCTTTGTTCTGATTTTTCTTAACGAATGAACTGACTGCTAATGTGAGATAGGATGAGAGTTTCGGGTGCAAGGCTTGCAGGGGATACGGTTCTGGTCGAGACTGATTCCTGCAGTTTGTGCGGGACATCTTTTCTCATCCCACTGAGGTTTGCAGGTAAACCCTGAACCCCACATCCTGAACCCTGAAACCTGAACCCGTACAAGCCTTAAACCCTAAAACCCTAAAATCCCAAACTCGAAAACCCTACATGAACATTAAAACAGAGACCCTTCATAAAACCTAAGCATAGACCCTAAACCCTAAAACACCACCCCAAAAAACCGAAGCCCTGTGGCTTGGTAAGTAAAGAAAGTTCAGCTCAGCCACTCGGAAATCCATCTCTTGAAGAGGATCCGCAGCCGCCTGCGGCTGGGTGACACGTGATAGGGTTTCAGCCCGAAAGGTACTCCGTACTTGGGTTCAGGCTTGTTGGTGTGTTGGGGTCTATATGGGCACACCATATTTCGGACATTAGGAAAACTAGCATATATTGAGAAAAAGCTATGATGGGGCTGCCGGGGCTCATGGCTTTATACACAAGAGGTGGGAGTTAGCTGAAGGCCTACATAGCTAGAACCAGGTAATGCGGACAAACTGAATCTTCAAGTATAAATATGAGCGCAAAAAGGACGGCAAAGGAATAGCCTTTACAATGTGCCCCTTTTCGTCTAGAACCAGTTTCCCTCCAAGAAGCATGTACGGCACATGGGAGATGGTCTTGAAGGGAGTGGGGAAGTAAGTGGTGATGACGGAGCAGCTGCCGTCATGTTTGAAACACATTCAACACGATCTCTGCCAGGAAATGCAATAGCAAAAGGATTTTGGTAACCTCAGCGCCGAAAAGTAGGACCCAATACTAGCCATATGAGAGCTGTGTAGACCCCAGCTATATCTACCCATGAACCTGCAAGCCCTAAACCAACCATGCCCCGATACCCACACCCCTCCAACCCTAAATCATGTTTAAGTTGAGGGTACTGGGTTGAAGATTCCCCCCGCTCAACCCCTAAACCCTACATACTTCCCCCTTAAAACCGTAAAGCCCGAAACCAGGTAACAATCCGACCTTTAGAGTCGAAACACAAATCCTGAAACCCCCCCTCCCTCCACTAAACCCTGAATCCCTCATTCCTACCAGGAAGTGCATGGGATTTTTTTTGTACTCCTGGATCAGGGAATATTTTCTTTTAATACGGAAACAATGTATTCCGCAACACTACCACAAATTCAGTATTGATGGGCTTTTTGGAGGAGGGGTTCAATGGGCTCAAATAACGGAAAAAGTATTTCTAGTATGGATTCGACGGCCAAAAGGTGAACATTGAGTACGCTTGTTTTTCACAATTTTGTTGGGTTTGTACGGGCTTAGTACCTCTACAGATTTCGTCGGGTATAGATGTTCAGCATTGTTTAAACCATTTGTCCCCCGACATTGGACTTCGGCATCCAAAAAAAGATCCCAACAGTAGGAATCAAAACCTTCAATGCCCTGAGGCCACATGAAGGCTAACAAACCCTAAACCCTAAACCCTAAACCGTGTGGTTCCCGAAACCAAAAGGTAAAAGGTTTCTGTTTGCTAGGAATTTGCTGGGTCAACTCTGAGTCCCTAGACCCTGGGTTTAGGGTTTAGGGTTGAGAGTTTAGGGTTTAGGGTTTAGGGTTTAGGCAGTAGGGTTTAGGGTTTATGCGCCCAACCTGGCCAAATCTGGAATCTTTTTCATTGTTGGTCTTTACTACTCTACTTCCAAAACTGTGTATCCAACAATACCCCATAAGCAGAAACCGTCAAACCCCAAACCCTAAACCCTGAAACCCAAAACCCGAAATTGCTAAACCCCAAACCCTGAACCCTAAATCCCCAAACCCCAAACCCCAAACCCCCAACCCTCAACCCTAAACCCTCAATCCGCAAACCCCAAATCCCTAAATCCCCAAATCCCACACCCTAAACCCTATATCCTAAATTTAAACCCCCAACCCTAAACCCTAATTCCCACACCCTAAGCCCTAAGTCCCCTCCGGCCTTCTTGTCATTTGCTTGTATCACTAATTTCCTGAGACGCAGGCCTGGCCCGTCATCAGGATATTCCTTGCAGGCACTTCCCTTAAGGAAAGGGGTTAAGGGTTTTGGGTTGAGGGATTTAGGGTGCAGGGTTTAGGGTTTGGGGATTTAGGGTTCAGGGCTTAGGATTTAGCAACTTAGGGTTTAGGATTTAGGGTTATAGGGTTTAGGGTTTAGGGTATACGGTTTTACTGTTTAGGGCCTTGAAGCACGGGATATTTGCGATTGTGCTGCAAACCCGTCTTGTCGTGTTCTGTTCCCGAACGGTCTGTTGCATATGCCCCTTGAAACGCAAGCATGTCATAGGAGCCATTGTCTAAACTTGTCGTATCCCCCTTAATGACCCCTATAGTAGTCAGCTCATATGGGCCTTGTGGCCTTTTCGCGGCTTCTGTCTGTAGAAGGCCATGTTTGGAGGGGCAGAACAAAAGACAACATAACAACAGCCCCGTAGACCTTTGAGATCTACTCCAAGTGATCCGTGGCCTGTTGTTCTTATTTGCGGTGCTATCGCCAAACGCGTCGCGATGCTGATGCGGCCCCAAGAAAAGCAAACGCGGACGCATCTCTACGTAAGATTGTACTGACGTGTGCTAGCGTGGCTGAATTTAAGGCTTCAACACCTCATTCCGCTGGCATGGCCACAGTGGGAACCCACTTTTTTTCGCGCATGCTGGGTGGACAATTATCTCATGTCTTGCCTGTGGCCAACAGTATCGCAACCCGAATGCTCATGTTTTAACGCCGCTAGCTCTCGCGCATGACATGATAAGAGCTGATGCGGCCAATCTTTACTTAAAAGTGCATGTAGAATTCCACAGGGAGGGTTTGGCTGCCTCCGACGACCTCTGCAAAACACCCCTCCGAAACCTTTCCCGTCCCATGAACAATCCCCAAGCCCACCCGAAGGGTAAACGTTACACCCTCAGCACAAACCCCCGGTACAAGGGTTCCAGACTGGGAGATTAAGACAAATGGGTTAACATGGTTTAACGTTTAGTATAGTGGGAGGTAACACTTGCATCCAACGATGACCCAGTAAAGTCCCGGATTCGAGGATTTAGTGTCTGAGGCGTGCTGCCCCCAAAACATGGACTTGGGGGAACTCTCAGCCTGAAACCACTAAACCCTGAACCTGTAAAACCCTGAACCTTAACCCTAAACCCTAAAACCCTAAAACCCTAAACCTTAACCCTAAACTCTAAAACCCTAAACCTTAACCCTAGAACCCTTAAGTGGCTCCCCCCACAGTGGCCTTCGGGTTGAAGAAGCTGGATGTTTGGAGTTAGGGGCTACCCTCAGTGAGGCTCTATCATGCTGTAGCTATATAACAGCCATCAAGAGCGCGTAGCCACTGTTGTCAGTTACCAACCTCTAAAGCCCTGATCAGGCAAGAGTCTTGCAGAAATGTTTCGCACAGCTCGCTGGACCTCGGAAGCTTGCAGGTAGGCGTGGGCCCACATACGGTTGACGGACAAGGAATTGTAACGCCAAACCTTTGCAGTACTCGTACTATAGCAATACAGGAGGCTAGATAATTACCAACATCAGTTTGAGGTCTTTTCCAGGTACACTAGACTATAGAAACATAAAGCAATATGGGACCATAACTTTGATTCTTTAGGCTTCTCAAACCCTGAACCCTACGCACGGTATACTTAAAGTCATGCAGGCGCTGGTGCATAAGCGGTCGGAGTAGCAGGGTAGGCCTGTGATCTCTCTGCCTGAATTTAATGCTTTTTGTCTTAAAAGCACCTTGTGAGCCCCAAACTAGGGTTTACGGTTTGGGGTTTACGGTTTAGGGACTTACCCTCCCCTCCACCAAAAACAATCACACTCTACAAAAGGCACATGCTTAGGTTCCATTTTTTTAGGGGAGGGTAGGAGGTGCTTCCATAGGGCTGACTGGCACCCCGAACGCGGTGGCTCATCTCATGGTTGGTCTTGCGCACACCTCCAGACGAAGCTGAAGCCGACACATAGGCACGCTTGCGATGCTTTGCCATCATTAGTTTCTGAAAATTGCCATAATAAGTGCAGCGTTCCCCATTCTGAACTCACCCCCTTACTTTGTCCTCCTGACACACCAAGGAAAAGGCACTAATCCCTGAACCCTAAGCTCTAAGCCCTAAACGCTTCACCCTAAACCCTGAACCCTAAACCCTACACCCTCAACCTTAAACCCTGAACCATATGTATATATATATATATATCAATATATATATATATATTTATATTTATACAAATGTATAATCCCCATGTAACCCTTAAACCCTGACTCGGTACCGCACCTGGCCAGCGCACCGGACTCGTACGCGGTCAGCGCAGCATGGAACTCGATCGCTTGCATCCTGGTTCAGGGTTTAGGTCTCAGGTTTAGGGTTTAGGGTTCAGGCTTAAGGACCTTTTAGAGGGGTGATACGAAGGGGTTTGTATGTAGGGAAAGTAATGATCAGGGGCCTTTTAGGATTTCAGGATTGTGGGGGCCTTTTAGCGTGATATATAGGGGCATATAAGAGGATGTAAAAGGTGTGTATATATAGATATATATATATATACATATATATATGTATCGGGAAAAAGGGCCTACACAGGGAATCTGTAAGGCCATATAAGGAATGTAGGGCTTTGGGGTTTGGGGATTTCAGGGTTCCAGGCTTTATGGTTGTAGGATGTTAGGGTTGTAGGGTTTAGGTTGTAGGGGCCTTTAAAAGGAAACAAGTGTCACAAGGAAATGTACAGCGTTAGGGGTTCTAGGATGTTCGGGTTTTTGTGCTGCCGCTTGGAGTATGCATAGACTCAGCAAACCGCAGAAAAATCCGTTTCTCATAGGGGTCATTTCCAACGACCTGACGAGGTTCGGGTGCATTAACAACAATCCTGATATGCACTACGCCCATTCTTGCTGCTCCGCTCTAAGTTCTAGGGGGCTGTCTTGTTCTCTGCAAGGGAAGGTTTGGGCTTTTGTCTGGGATCTCACTATGAGGGCCCAAGAGCATGAAGGTAGGGACTTTCTAACATCCAGGTTCTCTGCATAGTTAAGCCCTACACCAAAAACCCCTAAACCCTAACCCTACATACTTTTCATAGTCTAAGCCCTGCCCGCCCTAAGCACCCAAAAGTAGAAAATGCTGTAGTTCTGTCTTCTTATGTCATGTGAGCTAGTCTGATAATAAGGACTTTAGATGCAACACGCTAAACCCTAAACCTGATCATCCCTAGGCTTTAGCTCATGGAGCATCAGTTTTCCGTTACCAGGTCTTCCGCACTACTCCGAGGCTATTGGACCCTCATCTACTGGGGCTTAGTGGGGAAGAAGATAATATGTTATATTAATACATGGATTTTACAATATCCCTATCAAGAATCAGTAAATCATAGTGAGATCCCAAACCTGAGCCCCAAAAAGCTACAACAACTGGGTTGCTGCTAAGGAGCTGGAATTAAGCTATTCTTATAAGGAAACCCAATTGTTTACCATATACCCGTATTACCATAACTTTAATGTAAGTTGAAGATGCTTGGTGTAGAGAGCGAGGATGGACAGCCGTGGACAAGGACACGCTCAACCCACGACACAACACCCTATGACTTGACATGTACAGCTCAAATCGAGGTTTGGGGGTTTAGGGCTTACATC